>JARHVA010006255.1:575000-612500 GCA_037957365.1 Torreya grandis | reverse complement strand
AAACTTAGAATAGCTGAGGGGAGTAGAAACTAGAATCTCCAGTGCCTTGAAGTATGCCATTGGGTTATGGAGTCATGCTACCAAAAAGAAAGGCTCACAAAAAAATGAAAATGAATGACACAATAAAAACAAAGGCTATACAAATATACATATGTACAAGTGAACTTATATGATACTTCATGAATTGAAGTGATTCAGATGTTGGCCATCATGAGACAATGAAAATGGTGTTCCATCCTAATAAACCAGTAGGAAACCATTTTGTCCCCAGAATTGGTGATGGGTGAATGGAACTCTCCACCAAGAATCACATTTCTTGTGCACTCCTTTTGGCTCTCTCTTCTTGCGTCATGGCAAGATGCGGTCTCCAATCTAAAAACCATAAATCTTTGCTCTCTTGGCAAAGAGTTCCTTTTGCTAACTTTGGAGTACAGTAGTATGGTCCACTACTATAGCTTGTTATTCTATTGTATCGACTTAAAAATAGGGTCAAAAACACATTGAGATTTCTAAATTCTTATATAGCGTGGAGCTGTCAGATTGTAGAACAAAAATGAGAAAGAACTTGTCCTACTTCAGCTTAAAGCTTGAGGCTTCAAACTATTATTCTTCCTCAGTGGCTCTAGTTTTGTAGACCAGATAATATAATGGAGATGGAGGAAGATGGTAAGGTTATAATGATAATGGGTAAAACACAGAATGAATTCACCAGAGTATACAATGGATAAGGTTAAGGACTTCTTCAATCTAAAACTTGAGGCTTCAGACTGCACATTCATCCCCAGTAGAGTCACCAAAAACTATTGGGTGAATATTTTGTCAACCAGCTAACTAGTGAGCAAAATAGGTCTCTTCAACCATAGCATAGGAAGATTAGTCGGCCAAAGTTGTAGGTTTACCACATCCAAAGGGGACAAATCTCTCCTCTCATCAAGGGGAGGTTCCCTATTAAATATGTGGGAGCTATATACTATATATAAGCAGAAAATAACACTCAAGGGTAGGATACACCATCCATCTCTCTTTTTTTAGAGATGATGTTCAAAAACAAAGGAGAAAATCTTGGTGAAAACATTAAAGTCACTTCTCTTCTTTTAGAAGTGGTCTTACAGGGAACAACAAGAGTTCTTCAAGTATGACAAATGACTAGTGACAGAGTACAGAGTAACCAAAAATCTAAGATGTAGCACAAAGTATCCACCTTGACTGCCCAAGAGTGAAATATGAAGAACAATGGGGGCACAAAGTCATCCCAATTTCCTTTACACAGAAACAAAAAATAAACACACACTGGAGATAACTATGACAACAAAAAGTCTGAGAGTAACTGGCTTTCGAACACCTTCCTTTTCACTTCCACTAGCTTTGCTTGTCAAATTACATAAACAAGAATACATTTAGGAAATAAACATAAGAACAATCTCCTAGAATGATACAAGCTATAACAACAAAAAATTTGAAAGTAAATTTCTTTCTAATTCAAACAAAGAAATACTATGAACAATCTGAGATCAAAGTCTCAGTAATGCCTTTCAATTTGGGTGGAGTTTTGCTTCTGGTAATCAGAACATCTCCCTTAAAACAATAAAAGAGATTACAATATATAGCAACTAAGAAAGACTTGGCACTTTGTTTCATGGAATGGCCCATGCTATGCATTCAATGCCTTGAATGCATTTTCAGTTTTGTCAAAGAGGGCCATGCTGGAACAGGGCAGCCACCTTAACTGTGGTGTGTTGATTTATCGTGAATATCTTCTCTTGGGCCTAGATTGTCTAGTCTTCTTTATGATGCTTACACAGTTGTCCATTCGTCTTTACTCAAAGGGGAAAAAATAGGTCACACCATTGAATACTCACATCCTCTGATGTCCACTTGGTGGACTGTTCCACCTTCTGGAAATAACTCTCCTATAGATATTTTTGGATTTCTCATTACATTTTGTCTCTTCCTGGTGATTTGAGCTCTCAGGATATCTTCTCACTTTCTATTGGCTCCTTCAGCTCCTTTGTATTGGGAGTGCTCCATCTTTGACACGTGGTATGTTCTTCTAAGTTATAACAAGACACGTGGCATGTTTCTCTTAACTTATAAAATCTTTAAAAACCTTTGAGAGTCCTATGGAAGGTGACACATGGCAGCTTTCACTCTGCTTTAGAAAAAATGTAGAAACATTCAAGACTCATTCAGATTCATACAAATGATGCCACTTGTCATGCTCCGCTTGACCTTAGTAACTCACTCAGAGCCCACCACAATCCTTATGAAAGAAAACAAAGAAACTGTGGATGTTGACTCTTATCAAATTCCATTGAGTTATAACAAAACATGTGTCACGTTTTGCAGCTTTGAAACTTATTAGAAACTGTGTCCCAACAGATGACACTTGGTAGCTTCCACTTTGACTTTATGAGGGACACGTGGCAACTTCCACTGATCTTCTTATCTTTTTTTTCATTGAGCATTCTTCTATGGGCTTTTCTCTTCCATCGGGCTTATTTCCTTCAGACAAAAGTTTGAAGGAATTCTTTTAGACTTTTTGTCTGAAGGAAATGGTCCTTAACAACTTTGTCATGGGAACTTTTCTGAAGGGATTCCCTATTTGCTTTTGCTCACTACCCTCCAAAAGGGCATTCAGCTTGGTTCATTGCCCTCTACAAGGGCACTCAACTTTGGGGCACTCCCTTGAACCTGTTGATTGAACCGACCAATTGAACCAACTTTGGTTCAACGGTTCAATGGTTCAATCTTGTGTTTGAAGCCATCTTTTTGTCTAAGTCTTTTGATCTCTCAAACAAAACGCATTGAACCAATCGCTCGTTGAACCTTTGCTAAAGCACTTGGCTCATTGAACCCATTGAACCAAAATGGTTCAAGGTTCAATGGTTCATTCCTTGCTTAGAAGCTTGCCGATGAACATTCTTGGTTGAACCAAGGCATTGAACTAGTCCTAAAAATGACCAAGTGTTGGAAACTTGTTCTTTTAATTGAACTCACCTACAAAAGCCTTTGAACCTATTGAATCTAATAATTTCAAGCATGTTGAGTTCGTATATTTTTGGAAAAGCTTGAAGAATAGAGAATTTGAAAGCCGATAACAAACTTTTGAGAAGGGGAGAGATAATTTTCATCCTGCAGGACCAAAATAGTTTTTATGTTGTCCCAAAAATGAGAAAGCTGCTTTTGGGGACAACATAACCTAAAATATGATGTCATATGTTTATAGTGTAGAGAATGACATGGAATTTTTCATTCCATCTGATCATCCTGTGTGTAAGTGAGCATATGAAAACAATGTGTCATGCACATGCCCCCAAATTTGATATCTAATCATATGGGTTCTAGAATAAGTTTTAATAATATGTAAGTATTTAAATTGAAATTGGGAATGGTCATGCCATGCATGATTCCTCCAATTTGAACAAACTAGTATGAATCTGAGTTAAATTAGTATGAATTTGAGCAAAATTGTTGAATCTATAATTGAACTTACAAAAACCTATATTGTACCTATTATAATTTTCTACCTAATCTAGTTTTTTATAATATTGAGTCTATTAAACTATAGTGCCATATCTTATATAGTAGTGAAATGTGTTGTTAGTGTCCTAATGTGGGATTTAATGTTCATCTTCTCTAACTTCTATGCAAGTATACTGATATATCTAACACTATTTTTCCACTATGTTTGATTGAGTCTAATTTATGTAATTTGACCTTGTCTGCTAAAAAATTTATTATGAATGCATTTTGGTAGCCTGGTCTCTATGAGAAACCACTATGAATGACCCCTCTTTTAAGGAGACTTATTGAACCTATGAAATAACTATCCTCAAAATAAAAAGATCTACAAGATGTGTGTTAGTTAGAGCATATATGATATCTACATAATATTCAAATATAATGTGTATACATAACATTGGAATGTAAGATAATCTAATTTTAAGTTTCTAAAGTGTGATGTATGTTATGTCTGACATTCATAAAGGTGTCAAGATAGATATAACAATGTACAATAATAGAAAATATGAGTAATAAATGAGTAAAAACCTATGGGAATGGGGCATGATCTCCATCATGGCAGTAAGAAGGGGATATGCATGAGGTCCCTCATAGAATATAAAACTAGAGTGTGTAACAAGCAAGAGATAAGTGTCATGGACATGATGCATACATGAAAGATTGTATATAACACACATGAGGCTGACAAAGCAGGACAAGGGGCCATAATATAAGGGACATGGGCACATGTCACTAAATTTGAGAAAATAAGACATATAAGGACATGTTAAAATTTCCACATATGCAAGAAATAATAAAGTTGTCTTAGAGACATATAGAAGTACATGTTCAAATATTCACATACATAATTAGGAAAGCACACACAAGGACATGGATACATGTCCAAGGCATACAAATTTTGAAAAGAAGTGGCATAAAGATAAAGAATAAAGACATATTCAAATGCCATCAGATATAAGAAGCATAAACACACAATCAAATCTAAACTAAGAAGGCTAGAAATGAAAGTATGCATGAACATGTAGTACAATACTATTTAGGAGATAAGATGTACATATATTGAGTCTAAATTAGTAGTAGCCAATGAAAAAATTGAATGAATGTAGCACTATCAAAATCAAGATATAAAAATACTAAATTTGTGATGTAGAGTATAGAAATATTGAACTTGGTAATTGAAACTATATATAGGGTGTCCCTAAATGGGAGGATGTGCCAAATAAAGAACCTATGTATTTGTGTATTAATGTAGTGGACTTGAGTCCTTTAGTAATATGTAAGCACTCAAAAATAATAAGTGAATCATTTAGTTTGATAAAAATGACTATACTAATATAGCTAACATATGTAGTGTCTAGAAAATATAAGAAATATAAACATGGAAATGCTACAATTTGTAATTTTATGTTTTCTGAGTAAAATATTTGAATGTTTTTGTATTTTTAAAATATTTCATTGTTTTTATAGTTTTTGGATATAATATATGTGCAAGAAACATGAAAATGAAACTATATACAAGGAGTCAAAGAGAAGGAAAATATGTATAATAAGGGATGAATAATTCTAATTGATGAGTCTCATGGGAGACTCACTATCAATGTGGCATGTGTCAAATAAAGGAACAATGATCATGTTTGATATATGAAAGGGTAAATGTGGTCCTAAAACATACTCTACTTAGTGATATATATCTTTCTCTACCTTTGAAGTGGTACTAGCAATCTGTGAAACTAATTGTGGTGTCTTGTGAACTATAGGGGTCTTAAGGACCCATACGTTAGAATATGTTGTAGTTGGCATAGTTACCCTTTGCTAATAACCCTAATAAATCAATAATATTGACCTAAAAATAAAGTGAGTAGAGGTACACCCTATAGAATCTGTAACATATCTCTGACACAGGGATCTCTTTAATAATAGTATTCATGGGAGAGTATGTTTATGTGGTAACATTGTAAGAGTAGACCTCACCTAAAGTGGTGTCTCTATCAAACTCTATTGTGTACTGATAGGAAATATGATCAAATTTGTAATTAGTAACTATGTTTTAACTGGTAACTATGTTGTAACTGGTAACTATGTTGTAATAGGTAACTATGTTGTAACAGGTAACTATGTTGTAACTGGTAATTAGAGTATAATTAGTAAATGTGGTGTAACTACCTATGGAACAGGTAGAGGATACTCATATGATAGACCCTCAACTATGATCACCTAATTTTCATGTAGATATTTTAGGCATATGTACACCATGGATGGGATGGATTGTAACTATTATATCCATGGCCTACCTAGTAACATGTCAAATATGCATGTACTAGGTACTACAAAGAATCTAGTGGTCACATGTGCTGGTCTAACCTATAGTGGAATTATAATATCCTTGATGGAGCTATGAACATGGCCATTGAAACAAATGATAACTATTTCTATAGGAGATATATGTTTATCTAAATACCCCAAATGATGTATAAGTGTGATAGTGCACTTGTTAATACTTGACACATTATCAATGATAACACTTTGGATACGATGATGATATATGTATGCTCTTACATAGAGTACATATAAATTTGAATCATAATCAAAAATATCTTGATCTGATAAAGTAACGAGTGGTATAGCTATAATTGTAGTATGATATTCACCAATTGTATTTTGTGGTGGGTGTGTCTCCTCTATAGTAGTGTGATATGATGCTACAAGTGGATGTGTCTAATACATGTAGGGAACACCTAAAGTTCCCCTACCTAATTTGATATATGTTTTAGAAATGGATCCAAGAATATTTTCAATACCTTATCTTCCATTTTTTGAAATTTAGGTGCCTCTATGGGTGTGCCCTCAACAATCATGTTAGCCTCTAACAAATCTTGTAACTTATGTTCTAAATTGATGCATCAGTTCTTTGTATGGCTTGGTTCCTTATGATATTCAAAAAACATATTTGAATCATATTTATTTAGAAGTGGTTGTGTCGTATCAACCTCTTTTATGGGAGAGAGAGATATAGCATTGCATTCCAAGAGCTATTTTAAAACACATGTTGGCAATTTTAGAAGGTTGGTGAAAAATTTGAATGGAGGAGCTAATAAAACCATGAAAGGAGATGGCTCTAAATCTATGTTAAATGTGACCTCTAGATCACTCTTGTTTTTATTGGCCCTTAACTTATTTTTAGGCTTACTTTAACTCTTAATATTTTATTCTAATCCACTTGTATATTTTAGTTTTCTAATAGATAGAAGCTTCTCTTTCTTTCATTGTGTGGTATAAATTTGTGAATTTTGGGAACTGATTAAACAATATATATTCATGTAATGATAGTACTAGGCTCTATTTTAAAATGTCCTACTTATATTCCATGGGGATAGTCAACTTGGCCAATATAGTCTTATATCAAAAGATGCATTATACAATAGGCTCATTTACTCTCTTTTTTTAGATGTGTTACTTGAGCATATGTGATTTTATCACCGATGTTTATTGAGAATTGTGATAAATACATATCTTCCAATGGATTGAATGTTATTATATATTAATTTGGTAGATCATATAAACACTATAAGGCATAATCCTTTAGACTATGTGGAAACAACTTAGTGAGAAGCCAATCATTGGACACGCAGCCTAGACATGTTGCATGAAAACCTTAAAGATGTTTATTTGGGTCACCCTTTCCATCATAAAATCTAATCTTAGGTTCCAAAAATATATATGGAAAAGGAGTTTTCACTATGTGATGTGCCAAAATTATATATAAAAGAACATGAGAATACAAGGCATGTGATGGCCTAGTGGCTCCCTGCTTATGATGAAAGTAGATACACCCTAAATTGGTCAAGAAAACACATATATTATGTCTTTTAATATTCCTTTTATATGAGACTCTAACTAGAGAATATGAGCTTTTATTCACATTTAGCCATGTCCTTTTATCTGACTTGTCTTGGTCTTACTACATTCCCTAGACATCATTTTGCTTATCCCTAGTCATCCATAGCTTTTCATACTTAACCCTTTTAGACCTAAGTAAATATTTTGGGTCTCAACCCATGCCCCTAGGTCCCATACCACCTATAAAATATTTAACAAATAGGAATACAACAATGAAACCTAGGGTGTCCAATTCTCAGTGTTGTTGTCTAAGAGCAATTGTGGTCCCAATGATCAATTTATTTTGTAGGATGAGTCTTACCCCTTTTCTTAGATTTATTAATAAGTTTCATAATGTCATCAAAATGAAAGTAAATACCCCAAATTTGAAATAATTAGTCTCCTATATAAAGGACTACATAAGGCATTTTATAGCTAGCACTTACTATTTTAGCACATTAGACATAATAAAATATATCAATAGTATAGCTCAGCTTCTTAGCATCACACATAGATTTTCATGCTTGATCAAGGAAGGGACTAGGAAAAACTCATTTTTGAATCAATTGTGAGAATTGATTATGAATTTTTCCTAAGGGAGAACTACATCAGATCTAAGACCCTAGCTTGAGGATTAATGTAGGCAGCAATCAGAACAATAGGAGTTCTTGATTGTGTGATCATTCTTCCCACAATTCAATTTTCCACCTTTTACTTTGATTATATTTTTTTTCCATGTGTGTAGACTAATATAGGTACTAAATATTCAAATAGACCTACAACGAGCTCTAGTGACTTCTCGGACCTAAAATTTGGCACATAGTGTCATACTAAGTAAATGAATAGAACCCAAAAATAGGTTAGCCTCCAGATAATAGTGCTAAGAAATAACTATAGTGATATACACTAGGGTGTCTTATTTATGGTGCTCCTATCTAATCAAGAAATAGAGCCAAAATTTAGGCATTGTCTTAGTCCTGCTCAAATTCCAGACTCAATCTTTTGTTTCAGCACAAATCCAGCTAAGTTAATTTTTCTTTATCTTGTATAATTTTTAGATAAAATATATAATTTTCTATGTTAGAGTAGATTTTACCTATCATTATATACCTTTAATACTTAATAATTAAACATCTAATCTCCTAAACCAAAAATGGACACCTTGTTATCTGATGTTGTAGTCCTATTCTAGCACTATTGTCCTGAGGTTGAAAGCTTTTTGGGTTCTATTCGGTAGGTCTATGTTATCCTATATATGAATTTTTGAGGCCTATAAGCCTATGTATCTTGCTATGTATCTGATTTAGTCTTTCAAAACCCTTAGGATCTCTTTATGCTTGAACTTGAATGGAAACATGGGAAATAAAGAGGAGTAAGTGTGTAAAGGATACATTTGATGCACTTCACAACCCATATATGGGCATTCTACATACATACCAATACTATGAAGAGGGGTAAAGCTAATTTAGTTCACCCATTGAAGTGCTTGGTGTAATTATGTGTGATGTATTCAACTAGATGCAAAATTGGATGTACTTTACATGACTAAGGACTAGTATGAGTGCTTGAATGGGGTTGAAATGCTCTTGGAAGGCTATTTGTAGAGAATAGGGAAGAGTGATTGAGTGTAATTTATTGTATTATTGCTTCTCTCTTCTAAATGAGAGGCAACCCTTCTAAATGGACTTTGAATGGCCTTTTATTACTTAGGGTTTTTCCTTCTTGTCTTGTGTAAAAACTTAATTGTCTAAATTCTAATTTTTTCATTAATTTTTGTACATTTATCCTATTCAAAAACAATTTTTAGGATTTAAAATTATTTCATTATTTTCAAAAATTCTAAAACCCTAGTTCAAAACACTATATTTCAAAAATAGGTCATCAAATAACAAGCCTTGTATCCTTGCCAATTTTAGAAACCTATTTTGAAATTTTTGCAAATTAATTACCTTGTCAAAAATTATTTCAAAATCATTAGTTTCTTGTGCAAAAATTTAATTGTCTAAATTATGATTTTTGTATTATTTTTTGTGCATATTCCTATTTTCAAATAATTTTTAGAATTCAAAATTATTACATAATTTTCAAAAATTATAAAACCCCAGTTCAAAACCCTAGATTTCTAAACTAGGTCCTCAAACCTCAAATTTCCTTGCCTTACAATTTTTTTAAAAATAATTTGAATTTATTTTAAATTATTTTGGTTATCAAAATTAATTTTTAAAATTCAATGTTATTAGTTCTTTGGGATTTTATTTTCTTCATAGTAATTTTCAAAATTTTCTTTGGTGATAAAATGGCCACAAAGGCAATTTCTCATTCTCATCCCATAGATCTATTTCTAAATTTTTCTTACAATTATGACAATGATTGGATAAATTTTCAAAATTGCACATTAGCTAAAACTATAGAATATTATTTCATTTATAGTGAAGATAATGATTATTTTTGTAATGAAGGATATGATAATGTATGTAATGATGAGGGTGATTCACAAATAGATGAATCTTTCTCTTAAAATCAACTATTTTATTCCTTCTAATGAAAATAATTTTGATAAATTGGAAAGATACTTCTCTCCTCATTATTCTAGACACAATGCACAAAATGCACAAATTAATCATGCACTTCCAAGTGAACCTCTTATTGGTGATGATTAGCTTCCCTGTGAACCTAATCTCTATCTACCTTTTGCTATTGCTATGTTCAAAGTACAAAAATATAAATACAATAGAGTCAAATTACCAAAGCATAGTTCAAAATATGCATTATGTGTTCCTAAGCCTACTCTCTCAAAAGAATTTTTAAATTATATCTCTTATACTCTTCCTTCTCATGTCAAAAATGAATAAAATCCATATACTCCATCCATGGATATCATATATACACATGATATTCCAAATTTCAATGATAACTTATTGTATATTAGAAAGAAATTAAATCTTTCTCTTACACCTCTCCCTAGCAATGATGGAAGTGATGATGAATATGATAGTGAACATGAAAATGAATATGAGAATGAAAGTGAATATGAAAATTATACTTCAAATTATTTTATTTAAAATGAACAAAATTTAAATTGTGATAATGCATGGAATAATGATGACTATTATGCATATAGTGAAGAATAAAATGCATCTCGTGCTTCTAACCCTTCTCTCACTCCTCTCAAACTTAATGCAATTCTAAATGATGTTTCTAATTATATTAATGATTCTATTCCAAATGATGCACATGTTAATGCTAATAGCACATCTTTTACTAAATTAGAATGTGATTCACTAAAACATAAAGATACCAATGAATCTCCCCAGCCACCCTTCGATATAGTAGAACCCAATTCTCACTCCTTACCTAAAGAGAATGGTATCCCACATCTCTCTAGTAAGGTCCAAGTTACCATTACTCCAAAATTTTAAGTGATCACACCCCCTCTTTATAATCCACTTGCTAAATGTAGCTTTCCCATGGTTAAAATTAACAATCAAATTCAACAATTAAATGAACCACTTCAAGATACTAATGTACCATCCCAGGAGAACATCTCTTTAATGCATGTAGTTGGTAAACTACAACACCAAGTACATATCCTTACCTTGGAGAATAAATCTTATAAATCTTGCATGCATGCCAATGATCTACATAGTAACCCTATATCAAAGAAATTCATAAAAGTTGCATTGCCTAAGCATTTCTAGAAACCATCATTACCTCACTTTGATGGAATTGGAGATCCATTTGCACATCTTCAAGCCTTTCAAAAGGCTTTTCCACCTCATGCAAACCCTTTGATTCTACTCAAGTTATTTCAGAAGACATTAGTGGGGCAAGCACAAAATTAGTTCTTTCATCTATTCCCCATTGGTTCTTTACACACATATGATGACTTAGATGAGGAATTTCTTAGGAACTACATTATAAAAATGGGCCCTCATGTTACATATGAGAAGCTTGTCACACTACATCAAAATTATTTAGATCTAGTTAATGAGTATATCTTAAGATTCAAGGCTCATTAGTTGAGATTGATATACAAACCAATAGATCTAGAGATTCAACATATCTTCATTAAGGGCCTTCACCAACCTCTCATTAAGCATCTATTATTTAAGACAGAGCCTTGTTTTAGACATTCATGTTACACATTTATATCTTTGGAAAAGAAATTGAGAATAATATAAATTGATCTGATCACTTTAGACTTCATAGTAACATCTTCACATATAGATCTTACTACTTAGCATCTACCATGTCCTAGACAAGATAGGAGACCACAACTCAAAAAGCAACCAGTCAAGAGTAAAGAACAAGTTTTCATAACATAACCTATAGTATGCAGTACAAAGAACAATAGTAAAGCACCACTACAGTCTGATTCAGAATGGGATAAACCATCTACCATATTATTAACACTACTAGATAGGAGTCTAATCTCTCTACCCTCTACTCATTGATGAGACCCACATATCTTACATAGATAACCACATGATCCTTTTTACAACTATCATCGTATCTAAGGACATAGAGATAATGACTATTTTGGGCTCAAAGATTATATTACTAGATGTGTTGATAATGGTATTATAGCATTCACATAGGGGACATAAAGATCTCTTCCATTATGGAGCCCTAGACCAAATTCCTCCATGACTGAGTCATCCCAAGACATTCCTTTATAGGAATCATCGATCACTCATAGTGAATGCAATGCCACTTTTAGGACAAAATCTCACAGGAGATATCTTATTCCAATTATTTAGAAAGTTTGGAAACCAGAATAGCACAAAAAACCCACATAAATCAGTAAAGTTCATGGAATACATAGTGAAGTTTTATATACATATCTAGTAGAGTCACAGGCACCACAAAAGAGTACTATTCCAAAGAGATATTCATTATAGCTAAGTTTTTAGGGTCGTATCTCACATATCAATCCACTATGATTAAGACAAGTTGAACCCACATTACAAAGTACTGTTCCAAATAAATATTCATTACAACCAAGTTTTTAGCATCTTCTCTCATGTAACAACATGTTATGATTAAGATTAAACAAGCCCTTAGCACAGGTTTCAGCTCCATCTCAACATATTTCACATTCATATATATCACATTAGAGGCCATAGGGTATTCGGTTATAGATAGATGAGCCTTCTTCATAACAAAAAATATCAACTATAGATCACATTCCTACATAACATGAGTAGTGTGGGCACTTATTCATGTGGCTGACAGGGTTTAGATAGTGATATAACATAGTGTGATATGTCATACATTCATTTTATCATCAGTTCATAGCTTCATTTAGTAGGGAAATGATGGAGCCAAAGGTCCATCTAACCTTTGCATTCTTTAGCCACTCTCAAGGAAGTAATATGTACACAGTGTTATCTTACTTTTCCTCATACTAACAACTAACATTCATGATTCCAAATAGCCATCCCTAACCAAAACAAGACTATCAAAGTCCATATATTACCAAATCAAACATATCTAAATCCTACTCAAATTTATCTAAATAGTTTACCAATTACCATAACAAACAAATTTTTGATTACATACAATTACAATTTGAAATCAATAAGCCTAACATCACAATTATCAAAACATCACATCCAAACATATCAAAAAATCAAATCACATATCCAAAGTACCAATTTACCAAACAAATGTGACAATAAAAATAAATACTAGATCAACCATTTCCAAAATCAACCACTTACAATCCATATACCAACATATTCCAAAATCCATAGCACAAATACACATGAGCTCAAAATCATCAAACCAACACACACACACACACACACACACACACACACACACACACACACACACACACACAGAGATATATATATATATATATATATATATATATATATATATATATATATATATATATATATATATATATATATATATATATATATATATATATATATATCATAAAGTTTTCAAAACATATACATCATGTCAAGTTAAAATCAATCATGAATAGGGGTCATGTCCTCACTCTCAAACTCACTCTTTCCTCTAGTGCTAGTCCCATAATCCTATCTATCACTCAATGAACTTGCACCTCCTCGAGCTCCTGAATGCCTCTTTTACTGACTATCCTATTCTAGCAATCAACCATGCTCCTCACACAAATCTACATATCATCATTGAAGATCCATATAATCTTCTACAATATTCATGCTCACCATGCCACAATCAGGTAGAAACATCCTATGCTTATCGAACTTAGCTCTAAGCTCATCCCTCTCTCTTGATGCCCTAAAATATGTAGCTATATCTATAGCATCACTATCAAATAAATGAACATAAACACCAATTGTAAATATCTCTCTCTCTATCAAACCCTCCTCCATGAAATCATCAAGAACATGTTGTGTGAGATCTCAAAGTATCAACTCAATGATAGTCTCACAGAACTCATCATCTCCCCTGGTGACCCCAGCAGGTGCCTCATCCTATACATCTCCCATCCCACCTACACACATAAGAATTACAACACAACATTAGATATATACTTTAAAAAATAAACTAAATCTCAGATATAGGTACAATTCAAATACAATCACATATTACCTTCCATCATCTAGATCAGCTCAAGCTCCTCGTATGCAAAAACATCCACTCCACCCATAGAATACAATGGTACCCACCACTACCTAGATCACTATGTAATATATCCCTCAGTACATCCCACATCATCCACATCAAGAATATATATAATATTATCTCATGCATCCAAAGGTAAAGGTTCTAATTTAGCCTCAATCAGTCTCACATGAGCCCCAACTCTTGCTGGTGCCTGTGCACTCCTCAACCATACCCATGCTATAGGAGGAACATCTTATCAAACTCCAAACTACCTAGTCACGTGCTCATAATGAAAATACTCATAAAATCTAGGCCAATGATCATGTAACCAATAGTTGACCCTCATATATCATAGTTGTTCTCCATCCTCAGGTCATCCAAGAAATCCATAATAGGGCCTCCATATGATATCTTAGGTAACTAATCTATCTAACATCCTCCTATAGTGATCTATCTCAGGAGATCAGATATCAAACTTACTTGTCCATTTCTCACCAAATAGCTATGGATATTCCCAACTCACCCTAGATAATCCAATAGGTTGCACAACTACTGTGTTCTCATACACCCAACAATGTAACAAAGTGGCTACACCCACACCACCATTGAATGCCTCCTAAATAAATCTATATAAGTCTCTGTATAAGTGGGCAAGCATAGTCCTATTGTACAAAAACATAGTACCATACATCTCAATTCTATGAACCACCCTGTACATCTTATAAGTAATAGACACTCTACTATCATCCACTACAATAAATGAAGATAACAATATAACTAACCATTTATGCAAGTGTATAACACTCAATTGCACAATCACTAACAACAACACATCACTATCACTACCTTAGTGATGTACTTCTATGGGTACCATGACAAAGTATTTGGATGTACGATCAATGGCAGTTGCACCCATGTCATCTTGTAATGTCACCTATCACCCACTAATCAAAAAATGTAAAATATGGTATACATCCTCCAACATAATAGTGATCTCTCTAGTAGGAAGCTATAATGTATAGGTATTAGCATTCCACATCTCACATAAGGTTATAATCATATACCTATCCCACTACACTATACGCAGGTCATATGCATGACCCAATCCAACCCTATCCATATTAGAATTCTCATTAATAGATAATGGTAACATCCTTAGTGTCTCCATCACCTAACCTCTATAGAACTCCCACATCCAGACCTCACCCTAAAAACATTAGAAAATAGACTATATATCAGACAACCATGCCAATTAAACACCCAATCTATACAATAAAAGATAATAAATTAAAAACTTTAAAAATCATCCATAGTATATAATAGTGCTACAAAAGGACACTAGCACTGGACAATAGCATTGGAACCTAGATAGTAGCATTGCATCCTAGACAGTTACATTGACTCTAGGATAGGAGCACTAAAACTAGTCAAATCTTCTATATAATACTTAAAACAACTCAAAAATGACCAAAACAATATTTTAAATAGGTAAATATCAAGTGATAAGCATACTTACCAGGCTAATCTCCCCATCGGCCTCAATCTGGATTTCTAGCTACTCAAAATAGGTCACAAAAGGTGTTCATCTCCTAGGCATTTTGAACTCCAGAGCTCCAATCTCAAACTTGTCACTACACAAATGAACCCAAAGTCAATCACAATTCCTATATCAACCAACTCTTCTATTCAAAAACAAAACACTATTTTACTCATAACTCAAGCCTCATGGTTTTATTTAACAAACCATTTTGTTCATTGAAATCATGACGATGACACCTTTGGCATCAAGTAGGCTTTATTCTCTTATTATATCATTTGCCTACTAAAGCACAAACATACTTATACCTCTCTTATACCTAGACATACAAATTGTTCCCTATAATCCACACTTGTTTAACTTTCATACAACTTGGTCCTCACCAATCAACATTCATCCAAAACATCTAAGTAACCCAGCCTATTCAAACAATCAACCTTTCACTCCATTCAATATATTACTACATCATTTTCCTACCACAGCATGAACATTTCTATATCTCTAATATACCTAGATAAAAGCTTTGATCCTAATCAATCCAATATACCTTTCACTCCCATTAATTCAATCTCATGAATTAAATAATAGCCTTTCGATCTATTCAATATATACTAACCAAGTTCCTATACATTTTGCCACTAGTCATCACTTTTGGCTCAACCTCTTCTACAACAAATTTTGTCCCTCTCCCCAAAAAGGGGGCATCATTCTTACTATTCCTATTCCTACACTTATCTATCACGCCTATCCACTCACATAGATAGATAAACCATGGTTCTTACACCTCTAGCAATCAAATTATTAGATTCAACTCAGATCAGTCAAAACATACAATGATATAGTGATTTAGACTACATAGGTCACTTAGCATGGTTTTTATACCTCTAGTAATCATATTATCAACATCACTTAGTTTAGATTCATTGAAACATACAATGGTTTAAATTACATTGGGTCACTCAACATCACTCAAGACATTTAGAGGGATACACCTTTGATTTATAGATATACTGACTATCTAGATACCAAATTTTGGGGCATGTACATTACGACATGTCTCACACATATAACTTCATACAACATGGCATAGTTACATAATAGATAGAAAATTATAAGCATAGTGCAGAGCACATTATTTTGATCTCCAATTTTGCATATGGGACGTGACACAATAGATCATATCACATGTGGTTATACAAATTTCCAAATTATCTAGATGCATCAATCACATACCATATTTGGAGGCATGGCACAGATGTTCATAACCTTCATATTCCAAGATTATATAGATTAGGAGGGTAGGACATACTATCTTCTTCTCACACATTTACCAACATTTTTTATTTACACCCAGGCATTACTCAGGTTATCACTAGGTTGGACCGTATAATCATTTGTAGTGATTGGTCTATAATATTACTTAGACTTAGACCTAGGAGTTTGTGTGGGATGTAAGACGGGCATTAGTTTTGGACCTCTGAACACTTCTCAAATCTAGTTCAGATTATTCAGATTTAGTATAGGGGCATCTATTACAAGGATTCCTTCTTTTTTTAGGAACTATTTAGATTCAGTATAGGAGGCATCTATTATAAGGATTCCTTCTTTTTCTAGGCACTATTTAGATTCAATATAGGGAGAATCTATTATAGGGATTCCTTCTTTCTCTAGGCACTATTAAGATTTATTATAGGGGGCACCTATTAAAAAGATTTCTTTCTTTCTCTGAGCACTGTTTTAGTTCTTCATCCATTTCCCTGGCCAAGAAGTTGGACATTTTTTAGCACACTTATCTTCACATAGGTAAGTTTAGGTACGCTTCTTCTTTCTTTCTTTTACTCTATTACTTCATTTCATTGCATCACTAGATTAAAATGGGGGGAAATGTATACACCCTAAATTGGTCAAGCAAACACACATATTATGTATTTTCACAGTCCTTTTATAGGAGACTCCGACTAGAGAATATGATCTTTTATTCACATTTAGCCATGTCCTTTTATTTGACTTGTCTTGGTCTTACTACATTCTTTAGACATCATTTTGCTTATCCCTATTCATATGTAGCTTTCTAGACTTAACCCTTTCAGACCTAGGTACATATTTTAGGTCTAAACCAATCCCCTTAGGTCCCATACCCCCTAGACAACATCACCCAAATAGGACTACAACACTGAAACACAGGGTATCCAATCCTCAACACTATTTTCCAAGAGTAATTTTGGTCCCAACAGTCAATTTCTTCCATAAGGTGAGTCTTACCCCTTTTCTTTACTTCATTCCTAAGTTTCCCAATATCATCCAAATGCAAATAAATCTCCCAAATTCAAAATAATGAGGCTCTTATTTAAATGACTACACAAGGCATTTTATAGCTAGTACTTACTATTTTGTCACATTAGACATAATAAAATCAATCAATAGTATAGCTCATCTTCTCTGCATCACACATAGATTTGCATGCTTGATCAAGGAAGGGCCTAGGTGAAATTCATTCTTGCATCAATCATCCATGTTGATTATGCATGTTCCCTAAGGGAGAACTACATCGTATTTGAGACCCTAACTTGAGGGTTAATGTAGACATCAATTAGAATAGTAGGGTTTCTTGATTATGTGATCATTCTTCCCATAACTTGATTTTTCCCCATTTTACTTTGATTTTATTTGTTGTTTCCATGTGTGCAAACTAATATAGGTAATGAAGATTGAAAGGGACCTATAGTTAACTCTAATGACTTCTAGGACCTACAATTTCGTGCGTAGAGTCATACTAAGTAAATGAATAGAGCCTATAGAGCTTTTAACCTCAAGATAATAGCATCAAAAAAGGATTATAGCGTTGGACACTAGGGTGTCCTATTTTGGGTGCTCCTATCCAATCATGAAAGAGAGAACAAAGCTATAATTTAGACACTATCTTAGTCTTGATCCACAAATTCTAGAATCAAAATCTTCCATTTTAGCACAAATATAGATAAGTTAATTCTTCTGTATCTTGTATAATTATTAGATAAAATCCATAATTTTCTATGTTAGAGTATATTTTCTCTGTCATTCTAGATCTTTATTACTTAGGAATTAAACATCTAATCTCCTAAAATAATAAAACAAAAACACATTAAACTCTAAAGTATGAACCTCCTACATAAGCGATTATATATTTAAAGTGGAAGAACTAGCCATAATAGGTGTAGTTATCACTGAATATTGTTGAGTTACAATTGGTTGTTGTGCTAGTTGAGTTGGCCCCAAAGTAGGTGTAACAATGGTACTATCTAGGGGAGTAGAAGATTGATCATTGTTTGATTTTTTATTTATTTTAATTATGGCTTGTAATATATGTGTATGATCATGGAGCTATTCCTAAAGTCTATCTCTAAAGCTCTATAGAATCTCATCCTTATTGATAATTAATTTTTCATTACTAAGTTGGGGGAGAGTGTCCCAATTCCCACATTGTGTATCATCTTGATCTTGATTATATTTCTCATCCTCAAATGCATTATCATTGAAATCCACATAATCAGGGCGTGAATTATCAATGATAGGAGTTACAACTAGTCCTTTCTTCATGGTATAAGCTTGAATATAAGGAATCTGAATATGATTGCCAATAACCCTAACACTTCTTCATAATGGAAGAGAGTTATAACTCTTAGATGAAATGCATTAAAAAATTGGAATAGGGATACTAAAATGGAGTATATAAAATCTAAAAATCTTAACACAACTAATGAAAATAGTGAAAAGAAGGATACAAACCCTAGTATCATCTAGTTTTAGGGTTTGAATTGAATTCGAAGTAAGTTGGGTTCACCAAATGTTTTAACATTTTAGTGATTAGTGAATGTAAATCTTATGTTGTTAAATAGATGAGTAAAGTAAATTAGAGTATAAATATGCAATAAATATAGTCACTAATCTGTTACAAAATTGACTAGCTTTGGCTTTTCTAAAAATAGTAATAAATAGTGTAAACAAGAACTTAAATAGAAAATGAATGAGACAAATGATCCAGAGGCTAAAGACTGAGGAAGGGTCTAGTCTATTTATTTCAAATAGGATCCAAGTGTCAAAACCCTTTTAGATCCCTAATTAGATAGTAACACCGTGTGGTACTAGTGTCTCTATTTTAGTAGTAGTGTCCTCTATGTAGGACTATTCTAAGCTTTTTAGTACACTTGTATCTAGACCTATAAGGTATATTCTTGAATTCACAAGTTTTTAAGCCTTATAGATTATTTATTTTGATTTATTTTATGAGTAAACCCTAATCCTTCATGTTTTTAGGTCATTTGGTTTATACAATCTAAAATGTGTGATTGTTAGTGGGGTATGATGGACATCCTGAACACCCTATTGTGAAGAGATTTGCCTACATACTACTACTCTGAAGAGGGATCAAGCCCAATGTATTTCTCCCAACTTATGTACTAGTGCAAGTGAAACTAGTATTATAGTTGACTTGAGTGCTTTAAATGTGCTTGAGATTATAAATATGAGTAATCTAAGCTTAGACATGCTATAGATAGTATTATGCATAAGTAGGGTAGAATAGGTATTGATAAATTTAATTATGCATAACGTGTTCTAAGTTTGTATATGTAATTTGCATCTAATTTCCATCTAGTGGATAGAGGACTAAAATTCATGCATATATTGTTTAGGTTCTTGTGAGGGTGTTAAAAGTAGTCTAGGTTGACCCTAAGAGGTCTAAGATTTGAAAAGATATTTTTTTGTTTAAAAATGAGGGAAAGGATAGTAGCACCATTATTTAGACACTAGCGCCATGTAGCACTACTATCCCTATTATGACACTAGTGTCCAACTAGTATAACACAAGGCACAAAGGGACAAGATGCAAGAATGAGGGTTTGAGACTAATTTAAGGATGATTAGGTATGCTTGTGACCCACACCAAGTTTGGATAAATGTGAAAATTGGCTCTAGAATAGGTCTAGGGATAAGTGATCTCAAGTAACACTCTTATCACTCAAGTGTCACTTCTAGGTGATTACAGTTTCATGTGTCATGCCTGAATAATAAAGTAGGGATGCATGTGGTACCTCAAATAGAACTATGTATGACTAATGAATAATGAAATCTTGTGCTAGAGCCATAGTGAAAATTTAGGGAAGAATAAAACAATCTTAAGAACATGTAAATGCACATGTTCAAGGTGAATTTGAAGGGCCTACCTTGGGAGGATGCACATATGGAAAAAAATAAGTTCTTATGCAAGCATATTGGTTTGAAACTATCCTTGGAAAAATAAAATTAAAATCCTGGCATGGTAAAAATGGTGAAGATGAAAACAAGAATGTTGTAAAAATTACCCAAAATTCAAGGTAATCCTTATAATTTTTTAAAAAAAATCACTCGTTATCATTCTCGTAATATGTTGGCCAAGCATTTCATGTAGTAGGTAGAAGTCCTAGACTTCATCCTCCTAATGAAAATATTTACACTTTAAGGGTTTATATAGATTTCATGTTCAAAATTTTTAAAAGGGAGGGCATGTTTTGTACCTAATCACATAAAGGTGTGTGTGTGTGTGTGTGTGTGTGTGTGTGTGTGTGTGTGTGTGTGTGTGTGTGTGCATGCGCACTTGCGTGTGTGCATGCATACGTGTGTGTGTGTGTGTGTGTGTGTGTGTGTGTGTGTGTGTGTGTGTGTGTGTGTGTGTGTGTGTGTGTGTGTGTGTGTGTGTGTGTGTGTGTGTGTGTGTGTGTGTGTGTGTGTGTGTGTGTGTGTGTGTGTGTGTGTGTGTGTGTGCGCGCGCGCGTGCACATGCGTGCATGTGCATGCGTGCACATGTACGTACTTTTTTATATACATAATGAGCATTTAAGGGTCCCCCACCCAAAATAAGGAATGATCAAAAATATCACCCATTTGCTCAAATGAAAATCTATGAGGGAATGATGTTACCAAAACCTAGCTAAACTAGCCCAGATCCACCAAGGGGAGAACAAATATCCCCAAGGAGTATATAAAAAATCTCAAGATATCAAAAAAATAATCCAATATGTATAAGGACCAAAACACCAATACATACTCAATAAACTAATAAACAAACAATATAAGGGGGAGATAAGAAAGCTTAGGAGGCAAGCCTAAAATTTTGCCTCATAACCTAAATTGATGACTACCTAGCATTCATTAATACCATATCACGTGCTTCATCCATAGCCCAATCATTAGGATCATCCACGTCCACAACTAACCGAACACCTCCCAAACCTAGGGACCTTAGAATAGATTACAAGCATGCATGAATATCAACTTAAGTAACCCATCTCAAAGGGGTATCAACCCTGGAGCCAATACTGAAGGACCTTATAGGTGGTGTCCATCCCATACACCTTTTTTTTAAAATAAACCATAGTAAGGACCCTAAATGAGTACAATAGACCCAAAATGGTAGAGAGAGTGAGGAGAGGAACCCTCAAACAAACCACATCTAGATGAACCACTGACCTTCCAAGTAGTGCATGGGAATTAATGAAATACTTCAAATTCTCCACAAAATTCAAAGCCACCCAAAGATGCTCCTCTAGCTCTCTTAAAATTGAAAGAGTAATTAACCTAAAATTTTCCACACTTGAGAGAGGCATGGAGGTCTAGCTCTTATTTATAAATTCATCAATGACCTCAATCCAACCAACCCCAAAGCACAACTTAATCAATCTTTCCACCAATTCTTTGACCAATACCTTGTCATTTGTAGGTAAGAGGAAATTGGTAATGAAGAGGGAGGCAATGTCTGAAATCAAACCTTGAAACATAAAGGGGTCTCAAGGAACACCATTCCAATAATTTACTTGACTACAATTATAACTTGGCCTGAATATATAATGAAGACTTTTTTAATTATTACCTGATTCATACTTCTATTAAATTCCATGTCCATTTTCTCTACACCAACCCTAATTAAAGGATAATTGATGTCCAACTACATGATGTGTTCCATTTTTGAACTAGGCTTAAATCCTTTGAAAGGCACCAATGTCAAAATGTGTGGTGAAACTCGCTAGAAAAGTGACCACAACATAATAAATCACCCTCTGTCCCATACCACTAATGTGTGTAAATAGTCAAACATCAAGGGAGGTCATGTCATAAAATGATTATGACCCAACCACCACTAGAACCCTAATTAATTAAATCAAGATATAGAAAAAATCAATGTTTATGTGTAAGCCTAGGGGACTCCAACTATGCTTCTCATGAAATATCAATGATTATCTCCTCGACTTTTGAGATGCCTTGGTTGGCCAAGAAACCTACAATTGAATTAACCTCTTTATAATAGTGTGAAGCCTACCATGTAGAATAGGAGTTCAACATGTCCCGTACATGATTGAGGATGTTCTCAATGTGCCAAGCACACTTCCTCATATTTCACAAGCTTTTGATTAGAACCATGGAATCACCTTAATATATTAGATTCTTAATGCCATATTAGTCAACTAATTCCCCCCTCCTCCAAAAAAAATAAAGGGCTTGATCCTCAGTTTCATTGTTGGTCCCATCAACCAATTTTAATGAAATGAACTGAATTAGGGACCTTATATAATCTCTGATGAAACACCTTACTCTAGAGGAATCAAGATTGCCCTATGCATCCCCATCAAAATTGAGCTTGAAAAATCTAGAGGAGGAAAAATCCACACCAAATTAGCCATCCTATGAGCCCTTTTACTAGAAACACTAAACCCATTAATGGGGGTGTGCATGCACGTACTTAGTTATGATTATTTATATTATTTTCTATATTATATGCCTAGATTTAGTTAAGGTTTAGATCATGAGTTAGTTTTAAATTAATTATTATTTCTAGAAACTAAATGTAAAAAGGTGAAACAACAATAAAGAACTAAAATTAGGCTAAATTATATGATTGTTCAATGGAAAATATTTTACAACTACTATAAAGTTTTCATATTGTATTTTCTTTGAAAAATATTAGTGGCCATATTATTGATTTGGTAAGATAATATTAGTGGTTGAAATTCATGAATAGATTTTTTCTCAAATTTTACTTCAAAAAATATTCTCAATGGGAAAAAACTTATAATAATGTTTTTTATCAGTGACTATAGAAAAAAAAAATCAAAAAAATATTCTATGTGCAAAAAAAATTTATAATAGTATTTTTACTCAATGACTATAGAAAAAATATTTTTCTTACATAATTTATCAACTTCCTATAATATTGCACAGTTTAAATGGCCTAGTAGTGAATGCATATAAACTATACAAAATATGCATAGGTTCGAATACGAAAAAGGTAGGGTAGAGAATAATTAATAAGGTTAATGATAAAATAATTTCTTTATCATATTCCATGGAGTCTAGGTCTCATACCTAATTTGAAATGTTATATTTTAGTCAACTACTTACAATAAAGGAGCAATGACAATAATGTTTCAAGAATTTTATCATTAAAGATAGATTAATTGTCAATTTTAATAAAAAAATATGTAAATTTTCAATAAATAGATTATGTTTTCTAATGTTTTAGAAACCTACCATCATCAACAATCTATAGCCAAAGAACCGATAAAATTAGAAATTAACTTACAAAAATAAATTTAAACATTTTCAAATGTCAATAAAATAATATTTGATATTTTTAGGAGATCATTTTATAACTAATGATAAAAGGAGTATCAAAAAATTCCAATCACTGCACCTCTACACCCTTGTCACAAGGTTTTCCCAATCTAATTAAGTTTCCACTCAAATTCAAAGGTTCCATAGCCACAACTTTGCATACCAAACAATTGGGTTTGTCATACTTAATTAGTTTTCAGATCAAAGATAAGTCCACTACCCTTGCATTAAGTTCAAATATATGTAACATCTACCATAAATCAATAATTTCAATTTTATTTCTTCATATATTATTAGTCTTAAAGGGATAATTATAGTATTCAATTAACTTTAGCTTTTAATTAAACTATACATTGTTTACTATTCAATTTTTTTTTTTTTTTTTTTTTGTAAATTACAATATTTAAAATTTTCTAATAGTTAAGTTGA
This sequence comes from Torreya grandis, assembly GCA_037957365.1. NCBI lineage: Eukaryota > Viridiplantae > Streptophyta > Pinopsida > Cupressales > Taxaceae > Torreya > Torreya grandis. Next base: position 587,908 of record JARHVA010006255.1, on the reverse strand, counting down.
ACATTTCTTAACAAAAATAATTAAAAGTATCATTTAACAATGTTTTGATTGATGGAAATCATTGAAATATTATTAATATGTAGATTGATGACATTATGATGAGTAATAGTAGTACTTATTTCCCCATAATGTGTGCAATAATATCTTAATAGAATACTTTTATGATTGTTATTAATTGTAAAGTTTATATCATTATAAATTCCATGCTACATTTATTGTTACAATGATAAATTTTGTAGTAGGTAAAGTCTTACTATGTTTTTATTGAAATGGTTTTCTAATAAAAGTAGTGGCAAGAATTATATTTTCACGTATATTAATTTTAGGCGTTTTTAAAATTATTTTTCTTTTTAGTTTGTGAGGCTTAATGGAATCCAGCTTTTGTAAATCTAGTCCATAGACACCACAAGTTTTTAACTGTTTGAATCTCATAGAAAGCTCTTGCCATAATATATTCCCTCATTCCTCATCTACCAAAACACCTAACCCTGTTTCAATTTTCTTTTTGGCAAGATGATATTTAATAACATCATGGTTAGTTTATTTGACATGACACTACAAGAACACGAGCTGAGGGTTGTTTCCCATGTGTGGGAGGATGGTTTTGTTAGGTTATTTCTACCAGTACACAACATAATACATGACATAATGATCTAACTAATTTATGAATTATTCGAACTGTCATTAAAATTTTCTAGTATAAATTTAAAAAATAATAGGTATATGTGCATGCCTTAAGTAATTATAAATCTCATGAAATAAATGCAATCATTGGAGAGTAAATGTGGTGTTTAAATGTTACCAATGCTCAGGCATAAACCACCAAACTTAACTATTTAGAGGATAGCTAACTGTAATTTCACGTCTGATCTTTCTCTCTCCCCAGCTCAAAATTGAAAAAAAATCATGTGTGGAAATTTTATTATCTTTACCGTGATGATCTATAAATTTTTTTTTTAATATGATAAATGGTTGGCTTTTTGAAATATATTCATATATCTATCTACTTGTCTACTATCATCTAAAAAGTATGTTTATCTGTAAGTTTTGAATGGAAAAAAAATTCTTAAAAATTAGTTGTATCTGTATTTGTATCCATGCAAATATGGTTAAGAGATATAACATCAACAATATATGTCCCTTTCTTGGAGCAAGATGTACATATTACTTTGCCATAATTCTAGTAAAATGTTTAAAATAGATAATGGTAAACCAAATAGTGGCAGGATTTGAAATTCGTCCTATTAGCAATTCATAATTTTTAAGGTATTTCAATAGTCCTTGAACGGAAAACCCTTGCATATAATATGGTCAACATCAATCATCCCTAGCATAAATATAGCAGGATTACAATAGTGTTTTCCAGCCCATATATACTAAAATATACTTTCATTATATCTCTTATAATCCATACTAGGCTTATAAGTAGTGAAGGGATATTAAATTCCTCTAATAGTTTGTATGCCAAAGATTTATAATCGAAAGGTAGCAAGCATTGAAGAGGACTCTTGGAAGGCAAACCAAGCACTCAATTTTTAGACTCATTGAGGTACTTATAAATTTTGGAGATCACAAGTGAGGCACCTCATATTGGCCTTATTAGACTTGGATTTTTTTTCTTTACTAGGCTTTTACTTTTTATTATTAGGTTATTAATGTGGGATCCTCCTCAAGGTAATTCAGTATTTCTTTTCTTGATTTATGTGTTCAAAAGTAAACATATATTTTTGCTATGCAAAAGTGGGTTTTGGTGGGTTCAATTTTGGATTTTTTCTATGTTGGTTACATAGCCATCTAACAGATATTGAAACCATTAGGTCATTTTTGGATACTAATCAAGAAGGAGTTTTTTTATTTATTTTTGAACTCTCACGGTCATCCTTTCCTAACACTTGTCAACTTTATCTACTTGTCAAAAAAATATACATTATAACTGTAACCCTTGGCAAGTTCCTGATCAATGCCTATATTTATTAGTGGCATTGGTAGTGAGACCCAAATTTTATTGTTCCTTATTTATTTCCTCTACCAAATTCAAAATAAATCCTACACCATCATAAAAAAAATCCATAACAAACTTCAAATTCAAAAACATACAAACAAAAAGTTAAAAATTAAAAAAAAATCTATTGAGATGTCAAGATTAGAATCAAATTCAAAGTGGGCATTACAACATAGCTTAAGATTATATATTTTTGCATAATCTATTTGTATATGTTCATTAAGCATTCATAGCCTTCGTCTTCATTTACAAAACATTATCAATGATCATGACTTAATGAAATGAGACATATTATGTTTACAAGAAACATACATGACAAATATCAACACTTATTAACCATATTATAAATTTCAAAACTTGTAATTCAGTAAATAATGTTCATAATATTATGATATGTGTAAAAACACATGTTTCCAATTCAAATCCAATGCAATACATTTAAAATGAAGAAGAAGCAATGGCAAATAAAATTGTAATACATCAACATGAATTTACAATTGTCAATATTGATGGATCTCCATCTTATTCTATTTTAGATGTCATAAATTTTGTTAAACAAACATTCTCAAATTTAAACACATCCAAAAAAATTACATGTTAAGATACTTTAATATTGACATGTCTACTTACAACAAGTCGGCAATATTACTTGAAAAATGTATGTCAATGTCTAGCATGCATTTCTTGCCAAGGAAACATAATCAATAGACACACAATATCATAGACCATGTATGGTCAAGCAATGTAGAATAGGATAATCAGATTATAACAATATATACCTATTGGATTGATCATGGTTCTATTTGTCTAGTTATAAATAACAATGGTCAAAAATAGATGCAAAAAACTATGTACATAACTGGAAAATATTCCAATTGCTTATATACAAAATATGCATAATTTTAGTATTTGAAATTATATGTTTTAGAATTCATACCCTCTCTTTCATTTTAGTAAATGATATGGATTACAAAAAAATGGAGCATGAAAAAGCTATTAAAGCATCATTATCAAATTTGTTTGACACTAGTCAAATTAATCTTATTCAACAACTACAAAAGTGGTAACATTCTAATCAAATGTTTATTTATTAATCTTAATTTAATTATGATAAATATTGAATTAAACCGTACATCTTATTTCATTAAAAATGATTTTTTTTTTTAGTTCAAGAATAGATCCAATCTCCTCATTCTCAATATAGACATTTATGCCAAAAGAAACATTATTATCTTTTAACAAGATATGATTATAGTGTATGGCCCTGGACATACTATAAATCATGCTTCAATAGTTAAAGCTAAAATAGTCCATCCTGAATTGGTTGAATTTCATGCTTAGATGACAATAATAGTTAATGTCATCAATAAATTGATCCAAATATTTGAAACTCACTTGACTCTAGGAAATAGTGTTCGCATTTCAGACTTTTTGGTAAAGAAGAAATCAAATATGAAAGAGGAGATGCTGAATTTTTCATTGTGCTTACTACAAAGTCAAAAGTAGAAAACATATCTAATGTTTTCATAAAACACAAACTTACATCAGATAGTACAATCATTTATCTTATAGAATCATAGGATCCATATTGAGTAGGTTCATTTTGAGCATTGATTACATGATGTCAACAAACCAACACATAGTTTAATGTATATGTCAAAGATGGAAAAATTGAGCACAATACTGCAACAGTAATCTTATATTTATTAATATATTATTTTTCCTTGCATTATAGCTTTCTTTGTTAAAAACTTAACTACAATTATTTCATTTTAGGGTCCACTTGGTGAACAATATCAACACGTTTCTCATGATATATAGAATCAACTAATGTTTATAAAAAAATGCCAATTTATATATTAAAAAATTTTGTATGTAATGGGTCAAAAGATACTTGGACTCTTCATGTTAATCTTTCATTATTTGTGGAACCATTGAATGATGAATGCACTAAAAATCAATTTCAAACAAAGGCAGCATCAGACATTGAGATAAGTATATATTTTATTTTTTCCCTATTTATTAAAATCAAATTCACATTACTTTTTCTTGCTTTTTGTCCACATTACAAATTAATACCTAACAATAACAATTATAGGTCAAAGGGATGCTAAAATAACAAATCATTTATCTATCATCCTTTCAGCCAACTTTTAATTCATGTCAACATGAAATCTTAGCAATAAGTCCTCATACTATTAAATCTTTACATTGTGCAAGATTCTCAAGAATTCTATGCCATTCCTATACTCTTGCGTTGGCATGCATCATTCATACGAAAGATAGAAAAGTTTAATGCATATTTTAGAAACCTCTAGTTGACACTATACTACCAAAACTAACAACCATATCACATGAATAATATTAGAAAAACATTTATGCAATGGTATTTCCGTTATGAAAATTCCAAATTAATAGCGCACTCATAATTGGAATGGATAATAATATTTATGCAATTATACAATAATGATCCATGATTACAAGGTAGTAAGTTGTTTTAAATTTCTCATTGCATAAATGTTTTGAAAATGAAAATAGCAAATTCTTCATTGTACTAATGCATTTTTAATTTCTTTTGTTTCATTTTAAGATATCACAAAAATATGTCAAAATGTCACAACCTTTTTTTTTACATTAATAATTATTTTTAAAATTGTTTCTTGAATGACTATAGGATTTAAGTTCATGTCCTAAACTAAATTATTATTTATGTTGTAAGCAAAATCATTGCGGGGTAGGGGGTGAATCAGGGATGCAAGTAAATCAACCTCAATTCCAATTCTTCAAACTCTTAAACATTCAACATAAGCATTCATGAAGCATATAAACCATTCATTTCTATGAACAAAGAAAACAATGCAAGATCAAAGCACATAACACATGAATTATGTGGGAAACCCTCATGGGGGATAAAACCCACTAAGACAAGCTTTACACTAATATATTATAAATTTATTGATTCAAATTAAACTAGCACAAAATTATCAAGGAAAACCCAACCCTCAATTTGGTCAAGCACCCACTAGACCTCTAGCTAATACCAACTAGCAAAGAGACTATAGCCCCTTAAATGATCGAGCACCAACTCAATCACCTCCAATTAACCTCCACCTTTGATCTGATGCCTAAAACACCTAATGATATAATTATTTTTCTATAACACCTAAAAACTTTCCTCTCTACCTCATACAACTGATGGTAGTTTATATAAACTCAAATCTACCTCTTACATAGGCATACAAAAACTCTTTCTCTTCTTTACTCAAACACCCCTCAGACACAAGCTCATGATCTTGAAGCCATTCCTTGTTCACACTCTGATATTATTATATGTAAATATAGTATTTCAGCATCATGAATATTATTCATACATATCCTTTTCATTACTCTTATAACATATATTCAATGCACTTCTTCGGTCTAGGTCATCTAAACAAACTAGGCCTAATCATGCCTTGAATCAATACAAAAACTTACTAATTACCTTCAACATCATTATCATATATTCACGACATATTCAAAATGTTATTCTGATATTTTTCATGGCCTCTTACCCTTATTCAAATCTCATAACATTCACTTCACTCACCAATTATCTAACTAACACAATTAGGCCAAAATACCATTCTACTTATACATGATTCTTTCTCCAACCAATCTTGGTTGGCCAAAACACTTTACATGATTAGATAAGAATCAAAATATATATTTGGGCATGTTACATATAATATATATCACCTCATTAGGTCATCCATACTTCAAATGTCTCAAACCAACACACTAGGCTTAAGCTAGACCTAAGCAATTAGCCCACCATTATGCCACATGTTACACTTGCATACCAATAGCCCTTAACCAAAGATGGAAACCTTTTAAACACTTGAAAACAATTTAATCCCATCCAATTATATGTTTAACAATTCATACAACACTCCAAGTCACTCACTCACCTTATGAAACCTCTTTTAGCCCTTAAGCCTTCAATAGGTCCCACAGAGACCTAATTCACCTTCACAGAATACTTTGAGCCAATATGTCCTAGATGGACCTTACCAATGACACAAACCAATTCAAACACTTTAATTTAATCCTCTATGATCCTTATCCATGCTTTAAAAACATCAAATCATTCGTTCATATTCTAAAACCTCCATTAGATCTTAAAGACCTATTAGGCTTAATTAGCTCAAAAACATTGTCTTCACAAATGAGGCTCAAACTAAATGTGTATAAACTTTCTAGGCACAATCCACATATGGATGGAAATATAAATTCCTTAGTAACATCATAAAAGCCATAATACATCTCCATTCATCTTCCAAAGGCTCAAAAACACCACTGCAAAAAGATTACTCAAACCTGTAATAATTATAGTCAATAAAAGTCAACTTTAACCTACAATAACTACACCTATACGGACAATAAAAACTCTAAATCACTTTGAGGATGATCTACATGGAGTATAATTCATTTTTATTTTCATAAAAACAAGGTTTGATCAATATTTTGACTTCTACAGTCATTTATTTGCACTCTAATTCATTAAAAAAAAACACAGTCAACCAACAGTCAACTATCATGTGCAATAAATACAATTATACAACCACTCAAACCTTCTAATCAATTTTTATGGATTTCTCTTGAATTTATTTACCATTTTTATTTTTACACCATCATTAAATTCATCCATTACCAAAAGTTATAAACAAAATACTACGGACTAGTTTTCCTTTGTAAATTCAAATATTTGAATTCCAACAATCACTCTTTAAAGCAAAAATAGCTATGTATGGGAAATAGTGAAATCTGCCTAGGAGAGCAACTTTGCACTGCTTTAAATTTTTATATACATCATGTCAAGACCTGAAATTTGAAACAAATGATCTAGGAAAAAAATATGAACAAACCAATGTAACCACTTTATTCTGACACCTTCACATGTGTGAATGTTGATGTCATCAATCTGCTTACTCAAAAAAAATTGTCATGATGACTAGGATTAGTTGGACCTTCACAACATTACTAAGATGGATTCCTTTCACTTTTATAAGTAAATCAAGCACTTGTTACACCTTATATGACCCCTCAAACATGGTCAATCACCTCAAAGCCCTGCATACATGATATGCACTCTCAAATGCACTTGGAACCTATCACTTTGTCATTAATGCATTATGTACTAAGATCACCTTGGCATCAATGAAAATCAATGCATCTCAAGGCCATGCTCTATAATTTATAGTTGCACATCTGTAATATACATAATGTTCAAATGTTCATTACTATACTACTATGTTTTTTTGTATTTTTATGCTATTTTCAAATCACTAGTCTCCAGATTTGGAAAAACTTTGTTCTTAAATTTAACTGATATATTATTTAAATTGGACTTTGTTATGCACGTTATCCATACTTTTTTTATTGATAATTGAGTGTTATAAATTGAAATGATTAGAACATACAAATGCTATACTGATACATCTTTTTCTTCTATAAAATTTGTTCTTCAAAGTTGCATTCTAGATATACTATATTTTTACTAGCTCTTTTACAAGTATGTGTATGTAAAAACATATTTTAAAAATAAAATGCTACACAATATTACTATATACCATCTTTATAGTTCATTAAATTTGTTTCAATGGACATTTCATTTCCATTTATCTTATTTAAAAAAATGTAATATAATAAAATGAAAAAATGATCTAATGTCTATTTTTAGAGAACAAGAGCAAGGCCATGCATCCTGACAGACATCTAAGGTGCTTCCTAAAACCCTTGTTTGTTTAACATGTTTAATGAAATTATAAACATTGTAGTATTCAGAAATGAATGTTGTTGATCATTGAGATTAACAAAGAGAGTAAACTATAACATAAAATTTTACATCTTGGACACTAAGTGTTTTCTTCATGACCATAGTTTAAAGAATATTTAACGTTTTTCACGTGACTAGAGTTCCCATTGTTTGGAAACATTCATGTTATATGTGGATTTTTTTAGGAAGTATGGTGCATAGTTCTCTTAATTGTCAAGACATAAAAGATTCATGGTGGACTTATGCATCTAAAAGGTGAGATATGGTGTGTTTGTTCTTCACATAGAATTCAATAATTATGGATTTATGTTATTATGCTATAAAATTTCCCTTCACTGATAAATTGCATAAAAACTTGTTATTTGTGATTCAGGGCAATATTTCATCTTTGCTTTGGGCATCAAGCCATTCTAATTGTTCCCCACCCTGTTATTATGGAGATATTGTCTGCTAAATATGGAAACTGTGGAAGTGTTACGTCTAATCCCCTTGTAATACAATTGTGTGAACAGGGTCTTGTGGGGTTCACAAATGAAAAGTGGACCCACCATAAGATAATCATCAATCCTGCTTTTCACATGGATGTCTTGAAGGTAAGGCGATGAATGTTTCTATTTATATCCTGAAAAGGTACCACTTAGATAAATTGAATTACCACATAGATAAATTGAATTTCTTGTTGGGGTGGGGGAGAGAAATCTTTCAAGAGTTCCTACTGCTAAATTAACATAAAGATCATATTATATTTTTTAACTTTTATTCTACTCTGTACATCAATGTGTTAAGAATTTCATGAAGTTCAAATCTGAGCCAATATCTTATCATAAATAACAAACCCTCCGCTAATCGTAATAAGTGTTGAGGAGGTTTTCAGCTCTGACCTTCATCACATCTGAGTTCGGAAATTCATTGTAAAGTGGTATTGAAATAGTTTTAAGAATCCTTTAACTTTACGCCAGTCTTCAGGATGCCAGGTAGATGGTCATATTTATTGAGGCCAAAGATTATTTTAAAAAATAAAATGATTGTACTATTAGCTTGTTTGTGGTGCAGAATTGAGTCAGTGATTCTTACTAAGAGTGTCAGACCTTGTAGCATGTTTCTGATGAACCTATGTCACAATGAAAGATAAATAGAAACCATTGTAAATACTTCTCTATTTAGAGATTTATAATCATAATTACGTAGGAGGAAATGGTCTACAAAACTAAAAACTTCTATACATTGATATAGAGCAAATTGTTTTTGTTCGGTGAATCATAACTTCAGGTGCTCAAAAAGTTCTACGATCTCAAAGTGGATATTATTTCTTGTATAGCATTTGGTAGCAGTTATGTAGAGTGAAAGTATATATTCAATATGCAGGCCAAACTGATGGATATTATAGTTGAACTATTGTGCAGTGTTGTTCTTTATATTTCAGGATTCAGGAGACATATTTAAGTGTTTTACAGTGTTGTCCTTCCCACAATTAATGCACCTCACTTGCTGTAAGATTTTCAACAATACGTATCTGACAGATGCTATATGCAAATATTTTGATTGCGGATGGCGAGCTGATTCTACGTCTCTAAATTCACCTGCTAATTTTGTGTGTTTGTGAGGAAAATATATATTTTAGATACTTTGTGAATGAAGATTTCTGAAGGTATTCAATATGAAAACTTCCAGGTGATGGAAAAAAACCGTCACACACCGAACATATGAAAATGACTATGCCACTTTTTATCCACACCTAATAGGTTTTTAATGCCAAATTGATATGATTTTCATTTTCAATTGATCAAGTTGACTGGGGTTAACACACAAGACTATTTAATATTTTCCCTGTTAAAAAATGGTAAGCTAACAAAGATATTTTGAAGAGAATCATCTACCCTCCATCTTTCATGCAAGATGGAGGGCTCAAATTAATCCTCCTTAGGATATTTTGAAGAGCCTTCCTCCACCTTTCATCTTGGACAAGATGAAGGATTCATGTTATCAATTGATTTATTATGTTGAGGATGTATTTGTAACCATTCATATTGGAGTCATGATGAGGGTTCCTCATTGATTCAATATTGTTATAAATGGACCCCTTCCCTTTGTAATTTTTCATGCTTGGGTTCAATAGTGAAGCTCTGCCAGTTTATTAAGCTAACTAATGCATCAACTTCTATAAACTCAACTATTCAAGGTAATAAGGTGAATGATCATTAAAAATGAAAGGTAATAATGGTTTTATTTCTTCTCTTGATATTGGTTTTGCTTACCTTTTCTTTAGCTCACAATGCGTTGGGCTAGAGGTATTAGAAATACATTTGGTTTTTTGTTTTTACTCATTTAACCAAGTTTCTAACCCATTTAAAAAATCCTAATGACACATATGGCACATTAAGTGGGTCATTGTCTCTCTGTGTCTCAGTGTTATATTGATCTACTCATGTAGAATCCTACTCTACTTGAGATAAATCTCACTCTACTCAAGCAGAGTCTCTATATAATCAATTGAGCCTACACCCATAGCATCTAACTCACTTTTGTGTTGAGTCTAAAAATCTTTGCCTGATCCAAACTGATTTGGATGTGTACCAACATAAACTGCTATGAGCGGTGATATAATCTGGCCTATAGCCCAACTATCTCAATGTCCCTGGCACTAATATCCTATCTCAACCTATGAATCAAGGTTTAATTAGTAGTTTATAATGTTGGTCTTGAAGGGACAACTTGTCTTGGATATACTATCATATCTAAGGCCTGATCTGCCTCTCTTACATCCACCTAAACCATCTCATAATGTGCCCCCACCTCCACCTCATCCTCTATTTACTCCACCTCTACCTATGTATCCTCTTACCCCTCTCTCTTCCCCTCTCCTTCCCCATCCTCTTATCAAGACTATAATCCAATCACTACATGTATCATTTATTGCACCTATAGTGGTACCTATGCCTAAGCTCCTTGAGCTCCCTATACCTACCTCTGCTCACCACCCAATGGAGTGGTCAATCTCAATGGCTGCTACTAGGTGCACCATGTCACATAGTATGTAGTCACTCATGCATTCATTGGGCCTCCTATGTAGGCCTAATCCATTTGTGGAACCAACCCAAATTTATCCCTTGCCTCTGCCCAATCCACCACTGGTCACCATTAGAATCTCTCTTTGGTTGCATGACAAAAGTGATGAGGTCTAATGGGTACATCCTATTGTATCCCAAACTGACAATGCACCATGTTTAGTTTGTATCTCTCAATTTGGTATAATCTTATCTACCAAAAATGTATAAAATAGTGATCATATACAAATTATACTCTACATCCTCATCCCACAGATATTAAATACCTGAATAGGGCCTCCAAGTCAAATCTACATTTTTCATCTCATCCAAAGCTTACATGTAGTATCATAGCTCCCCTTGTGTCTCCTATCACCAAGACCCACCTAATACCACCCATAGACCATCTTATCCTCTAGGCTCCTCTATTTATGTTACCATACTAGTCTTTCAATAGAAATATGCTCCCACACCTAGACCTAGAACAATGTAGATGCACCTATGCTGCATCTTCCTCTATATACCACATAAAGTAGATCATGGTATAGATGTGATAATATGATAGGGCCCCATGAAAATATAATAATATCCTCTAGAATATCCCTCACCACTCCTCCTAGGCCCATTTGGAAGAACTACTTGTTCTTGTCAAGGAATAGAATGTCGTTTTCAATAACCATAAAAATAATTATTAGCATATCAATTGTCATTGGTGATGGAGGATCAATGTCCATAGCCCCATCTCTTGGCACATCCATAACCAACTCAACCTTGTCTATAGAATCTACCTACATATCATGAACCATCTCAATATGAAGGTGACCTATCAAATCCACTAACATCACCTATCAAAGGCCTGGGGCTAGCTAGTACTGTGGCTTCCCTCTAATAGGACATTGTAGAATACACTAGACATTCTCTAGTGTAATGGTCACCTATCTTTTCAATAACTAGAATGTCAAGGTGTTAGAATGGCATCTCTCCACTAGGACATTGATAAGTGCTTGATCTACCGTAATCATTAACATTATAGCCATGTGTAAAAGGCCAATCACTGCAAAGAATCCACACATACCATTTGTCTAGACCATCAACTGTCATAATATATGGGACCATCTCTCACGTGCAATAAACACATCTACTTGCTCTTATAATCAAATCAAGATAGTTAAATTTAGTCATCTATATCTATTTCAATCATGTTATACTTTCTAATCAAGTCTATTTCCTAGGACAATCACTTCATCAAGTCATGTTCAGTTTTTTCATATACTTTCTCACTTCTCTCTAGTCAAATTCTATTATTTTGAGCATTTGAATGTTTTCACCATTTTTTGGTGAATTCACCATTTAGCAAAGCAATTTCACTAATTGAATGGATAATTCACTACTTTTCAAGGTCCTTTTTGACATTCTAAGTGGATAGGCTTTTTCACTATTTTCATGGTGAATTCATCATTTATCAGACTATTTCACTAGTTGCTTGGCCATTTCATTGTTTCTTGAATCATTTTTGTTGATTGGTGAAATTACTAATTTGTTGGACATTTTCATTGTTTTCAATTCAAATTTGTCATTTTTCCAAGACAAAATTATCAATTTCAAAAATGTATTATGCACCATTTCACCATTTGATAAAATTATTATTTTTTAGCATGAAATCACTGTTTAGATGATTGAATTCATTATTTTCATGGAAAAATTACCATTTTTGAAATTGAATTTACAATTATGAAAATGATGAATTCATTATTTTGCATCCTTCAACATGGCATAAATGCAACAAAGGTGTGTACTAGTGGTCCTACTCCCCGTGGTCATCTGAACTCTCGAATGGAGTCCATAAGTGATCTCGAGTGTGGTATATGAGCTATTTTATCCAGGTCACTTTTGTGCAAAGTCTTAGAGGTAAATTTTTGAATGAATAAGGTAGCCTTTTATTCCAAAAAGTTTCCTACCATGAGGAATGGTATGTTGTCAATCTTCTCTGGAGATTAATTCTAGCCCTAATATCCATTTTTCTTCCCATTTTCTCTATCTCTTT
>JARHVA010006255.1:317500-565000 GCA_037957365.1 Torreya grandis | reverse complement strand
ACTTTATATAAAATTAAGTGAGACCTTGTTTACATGAATAATTGATGGATGGTATTGACACTCTTCCCTCTCTACGAGTTAAGACAGACATAGGCATTACTGTTGTAATGTCATCTTCATAGGAATTGATATAGGTATATATTGTTTCCTATAATTTTGAATTATAAAATAGACTTATTTTAATAATTTTAGTACATGTATACTTAGGCCAAATATAACTTATGTTTATGTATTGTGTATGCAGGGTTGTCCTATGATAGCTGATAGTCCCAGTTAGATGGTGATTGGGGTAAATTATCATGTTCCTCTTATATTTGAGATGCCTATTCATATATCTAACCCTATCATTGACTTGATTGAGTGTGAAAAATAAATTGATCAGGATCACGAGCTTGCAGTAAGTGTACATGCTTAAATGGTTTTTTTAATTGTAGTTTAAAATTAATTTTGTAAGAATTATTTGAATTTATCTTATGTTAATTTCATAATAATTATTATATTTGAACAAGCTAAAATTCAAGATAGCTATGATCATAGGACCCACAGTCAGACCTTGGAGCAATCCAAGGCATTAGAGGGGTCTCCATCTACTAGTAGGGCATCTCAGGGAGAGTCTTCTTCGAGGAAGGCAAAGAGAGGGAGGATATCTGATGAATATGATGTCTTACACATGAGATGTAATTTTAATATGCCTATATGGAAATTGATGCCTTTTTGGCATTGTATATGTGCATATGACATTTAGCCAACATTAGATACTATGGTGGTAGATGTAATTTTTTGTATGGCTATCATGGCCCAATCTATGTATTATTGACATTGGATATGTATGTGCCTATATTATATGCCTATCATGGATTGATTCATCTAATTTATATTCATTTTTTTATTTCATTATGTGTTATTATATATTTTTGTTTTGATCTTCCAAATTATTATCTATATCAGATCTTGTATTTAATGTTGTACGTGCATAAATGAAGATTAAAAAATTATTCTTTTTAATGTTATAAATCTTGGATCTTAAATTTTTTTTTAAATTAAATTTTTTATTTCATTTTGTGTAGTGAAAATTACTAATGACACTCTTATCACTTAAGCTTAATGGCCTTCTTCTCTTTGTCCTGCTTCTTGTACACTTTTGATGTAGAGCTTTCTCAATAGTTTGCAACTGTTCTGGATCATGATTAAAGGTATCTTTATATAATGTTATATATTCACTTATATAATGCCTCAAGAATCCTTATATTTATTATAAAACACACTTCCAAATTTTTAACCCCTTTCTCTTTTATCTTTTCTTAGATTTATCTCGTTAGCCTTTGTCTTGGCTTGTAACCCTGTTTTAGGTAAAACATCATGTTTTGTTCCATACATAGATTATTCAAGGAAAAATAATTAGGTTTTTTAAAACCCTTTTCCATTACATTACCTCACATAAAATATTAAGTTAGGTTTATTTTCAAAATCTTGTACCTTTAGGCTTAGTTGACACTCCAATTAACCCTCTAAATGCACAAAGCTCAAATATTTGGCAATTATGGAGACACTTTAACCAAAAAAAACTATATTTTACCACCATTTTGGCCAATCCTTCTTTTCAATAAATTTTTGTCCTCAACTCTTCACCTAATTTCATGTTTCTTCTTTAGCCTCTTTCTCACTAGGTCTCTTAGGCTAGTTGACTACCTATAGGGTAGTAGAATATGAAATATAGAAGGTACAAGTATTAAATCACTTTATTCACTTAATATACCTTAAGACACACTAGATTACAAATTTTTAGGAATTTTTAAGGGTTTAATCTCTTCTTATGGTCAAAACCCTAAAAGTTAGGGTTTGTAACAACTATATAGGCTGAGACTAAAAATAAATGAATATAATGTCCAACCAGTTATTTCAATATGATATAATGCTTAGATTAGGTCTATCTAACATTATTAAAACTTTTTACTTAAATGATCAATTTCTCTCAACCCTTAAGGCATTCATAAACAATAAATTTCAGTCATTCAACATTGTATTATGTATGTTAGAAATAAGGGGTATGCATGGTCTCTAGGTTTTTCAACATCAAAGGACTTTATAACAGATAATAAGTTTATCACCACATTATATAACCATTCTAAACCCTTCTCTATCACTTTTTGAATTAAAGACAAGATTCAATACAAAGATTAGTATAAATAATTTTAAGTTTAGGACTGTGGACTTTCAATAGAAAAGAATTATGATCAAAGTGAAAATTACAAAATCTTGTACATATATATGTTATCAAAAAATTAATCTAACTCTTCATACATATTTCATCTCCAGATTCTCCATATAACTCAAGAGAAGGAAATATTGAATACTCATACTCTTCATCTACCTCGAATGGAATGTGAGGTTACAAAACCAAAAATGACTATTAACCCAAAATAGGATATAAAATGGGTTTATTTTTTCTATAGGTAGATAGGTAAATTAATAAATGCCACCTAATAGGTCAATAGGTCAAAGTTGTAAAAAATTTCAAAGTTGTCAAAATTGTCAAAATTGTCAAAGTTGTCAACATTGTCAAAGTTGTCAAAATTTTCATAGTTATAAAAGTTGTCAAAGTTTTCAATAGGTTAATAGGTCAATATATCAATTAATCATTAATTTTTTACCTTTCTCTAGTTTATGTTTTTAAATTTGTCAATAGGTCAATAGATCAATTACTCATTATGTTTCTAGGTCTCTAGTTTAAGTTGTCAAATTTGTCAAAGTTGTCAAAGTTCAAGTTGTGGTTGTAAAACTCTAGTTCCAATGCTTCTTGGGTGAAAAATAACATTAAAAACATGTTTTAGGGGTGGATAACATCTAGGACTAGGTTTTTATCCTCCTGTCAGGATCGATCGACAAACCCACCACCCATTCCAGCCTCAAGAACACCCTTCCCAATACAAGAAAAATGCAATTTTTTAGCCTAAGTTCAAACATGCATAAAAAAAATATAAGTCATTTCCATGAAATATTATATAATTCACATACCTCCTTACTACCTCTAATTTCACCCCAGATCACTTGGGTGGAAGCTTTGAGATCAATCAATTAGACAAGTTGTAGTGAGATGTCCAAAAATGCAAGTTTTTGTCAGTGAACAAGCAACTTTTTGAGCTCCAACTAGCATTTCTACCTCTGAGACCTCCACCTATTAATATATCACTTTGATCACATCTCAATAGATAAATTACATGTTATTTTTCTTCCATGATGTTTGAATCCACCCAAAAGTGCATTTCTACTACCATTTTAGAGAGCAAAAACATTGACAATAAATGTTGTTAAAGTTCAAGTTGTGGTCGTAAAAATTTAGTTTTGATGCTTCCTGGATGAAAACTGACACTACCAGTACATTCAAGGAGGTAGATAACATCTAGAACTGAGTTCTTGTCCTCTTTTTAGGCCTGGTTGACAAACCCACCACCCATTCTGGCCTCAAGAACACCATTCTTAATATAATAAAAATGCAAATTTATAGCCTAAGTTCAAACTAGCATAAAATGAAAACTTTAATTCATTTACATGAACCATAAAATCCCTCACTCATCTCCTTAATCCATCTAATCTCACCCTATATAATCAGGTGGAATCTTTGAGATCAATCCATTAGACAAGTTGTAGTGATGGGTCCAAAAATGCAAGCTTTTGTCAGTGAACAAGTAACTTCTTGAGCTCCAATTGAAGTTTATACCTCTAGGACCTCCACCTATAAATATATCACTTTTATCATGTTTATATAGGAAAATTACATGTTATTGTGCTACCATGATGTTTGAATCCACCTAAAAGTGCATTTCCTCTACTGTTCTAGAGAACATAAACACTAACAACAAATGTTGTCAAACTTCAAGTTATGGTTGTAGAACTCTGGTTCTTATGCTTCTTGGGTGAAAATTAACATAAAAAATAGTTATATGGTGGTGGATAACATCTAGGAATAGGTTATTAGCCTCCCATTATCCCCAATTGACAAACCCACCACCCATTCTAGCCTCAAGAACACCCTTCCCAATATAATAAAAATGTAATATTTTAGCCTAAGTTCAAACATGTACAAAACAAAAATTGTAAGCCATTTCCATGAATCATCAGATCCCTCATGTACCTCCTTAAGCCCTCTAATCTCACCTTAGAGAACTCATGTGGAATCTTTGAGATCAATTTGTTAGATAAGTTGCAGTGATGGGTCCAAAAACGCAAGTTTTTGTTAGTGAACAAGCAACTTCTCGAGATCCAACTGGCATTTCTACCTCCAAGACCTCCACATAAAAATATATTAATTTTATCACATATAAATATGAAAATTACATGTTATTGTGCTTTCATGATGTTTTAATCCACCTAAAAGTGCATTTTCACTACCATTCTGGAGAGCAGAAACATTGACAACAAATATTGTCAAAGTTTAAGTTGTGGTTGCATAACTCTAGTTCCAATGCTTCCTGGGTGAAAACTGACACTACCAACACATTCGAGGAGGTGGATGATGTCTAGAACCAAGTTCTTATCCTCCCATTAAGACCAATCAATAAACCCACCACCCATTCTGGCCTCAAGAACACCCTTCCCAATACAATAAAAATGTAAATTTTTAGCCTAAGTTCAAACACGCATAAAATAAAAACTATAAATAATTTTTATGAACTGTCAAATCTATCAAGTACCTCCTGAATCCCTATAGTCTAACCCTAGAGAAAATATGCATAAATCCTAAGATTGTCTTAGCTTCAAGAATATATAATTCTTTACTGAAAGTGCTGACCATGTGAAAGTGGAAGCTTATCTAGAACCACTAACCTACAAAAAATTATTAGTAAGCAATTAAAAATGAGATTTATATATGTATTACCTATAAAATTAAAAAAAAAAACATTTAGTAAAATTTATTACATCTACATTTGAAAAGTTAACATACCTTTGTATTTCAATTCAATGAACCACTAGGATCTACTCTAACCTTGATAGTATCAAGAATAGCTTCATGATCTAACTCCTAAACTTTCCATAGTTTCTTGTTTAATGGCCTCCCATGATATTTTTGTAATTGAATATTCATTGTAAGAATCAAATTTGAATAGTGAAGTATCTTCCTATGCATTTCAAACTCTTCAAACAGCCATTGATCTAAATTTTTTATAAGATATCATCAAAACCAAGTTCCAGTGACTACCACTGACCTAGAGGGATAGTCAATGGTTTCTCCACTTGTAACTAAGGAAGTCAATTTTTTATTTTTCTCTACATATTGACACATATTAATCATTGCTTTCTTGATTATCCTCATCTACAATAATTTCAAAAACCTGCCTTATACATCACAAAAAATCATTTTTAGCGATAATATGAAGATATATAAATAATGAGGATAAATTACACATAATGAAAAATATTCTACCTGATTGCACTAGATCACATATATGGTTAAAGTCATCTGATGATGTTATATCTATAAGTTGTAATGATATTGGAACCTAATAGGTGTTGATTGAAATTAGAGGTTTGTAACTCTAATCATCCACCCTCTCTTGTGACTCTCACTCATTCCAAATAGATTTCACACATGTAGAACATAAACATGCCAAATGTCTCATATAAACATTATAATAACTTGCATTTAAGCTATGAAATGAGTGGAGGTCACTTGAACCCATTAGAGTCATACAATCTTCATACTTTGCCAAATATTCTTCCTTGATTAACCATAAATGTCTATGAATAGTAGAATTTGGTTGAGCACCATGACACATGTTCTCATTACACCATTCAACCACAATTTTTACATTTTTCAAAGGAACACCCTCTTCATATTTCAACTCCTTCCTCATAATATCTCTTTTTATAAATGCTCTATCACCATCATGCTCCCCTTTTCCATGTCTAGCCTCAGTGAAACTCCAAATGTGTTCTACAACTATGGTAATGTACATCCTACTCAACCAATAAAACATACATGCATTTTTGAATTACAATTTTCAATTGTCTCACCAAATGTAATGTTGATTTAAAGTAATGTTCCTCTGACTCAATTGTTCATAGAACTTCTAAAACTAACCTTGCACATACTTTGAACAATGTGATCTGTCATCCCTGATATAGAAATGGTACTCCCTTAATATTTTACATTGTTGTTATGTACTATCATGTGTAAAAATGAATGCTATATACACAATTATGGTAAATTGTGATGAGTTGTGATACTATGATTGAACTTCCATTTGGGGTTTGAATGTGTAATTATTTGAAAAATCAACTACTAAAACAATGGAACCAAGTGGGAATGTATCCTTGCATAACCTAAAATTTTCATCCAACCATCTAGTCCTATGTGTGTGCCTTTCATAATTATAAACAATCTTCTCCCTACATTTAACAAAAAATTCTGAAACATGTATCTTTTTTATAACAATCTCACACCTTTTAGATTCTTTTCCATGTTTTACTTGATATGTCGCTAATTTATATTTTATTAAACCAACTAATTCCTATCCAATTTCACTTGTAATATCCTCATGGATACATTTTTTTAAATATAGCAATCCACCATAAATGTTGTAATTTCCATTTAAACATGATTTATTGTAAAAATAATTGCCCATCTAATCATTTGTAGAAGATAGTTAGAATAAATTCCCTAGCTGATTTTGGTGGCAATTCAATGTCACACTCCTACAAAATTTTAGTATGTAAATTATAATGAATGTGGCAAAAAATATCATAGTGCATTGAAAATTCAACATGTTTCCTACAACAAGTGGTGCGTGTGTGATCTATTTTAATGTAAAAAAAAATTTCCAACTCAAAATATCTTTGATAAATAGAAATTTGTGGATATTTTTCTAAAAATTTAGAGTATAATTATGTTTGAGTCATATCTAATAAAATTTTTGGATGCAGTTCACAGTTACGAGAACCAACTCTTCTTTTCACAAAATCTCTTGCATTGGGCAAAACTATTGTATTATCTTTCTAAAATTGAGCAAGTAACTCTTTGAGAGTATCAAAGAGAGCCTTGTCCTTTCATGGAAGTCTACTAGATAATGCCCAAAGCTCATTGGTATTAGGTTTATTAAGCCTTTCACGTCTTTCAATTGCTTTCCTTATTGTTTTTCTATTTATATTAAGTGTTCATCTTGTTTTTGAAACCATTCATTTTTTCATTGTTATGTCACTTACTTCACAAGTTATAAGTATACGTTGGGCAACATTAAAATATTTGGTGCATGATATTAGGCCTAAAATATGATAAGCATCATATAGATTTTCAAAAATTTCATCATTTTCATCATCCATGTTAGATGTTCTTAGTCCTATTGAGTAAATTATAGGTCTCATCTTAATCAATTTTACCAATTAAACAAATAATTGACATCTATGACTATTATATTACAAATTATGAAAGAAAATATCCAAAATTTGTTGAGCTAGTCTTCTTGAATGGTGATCAGAAATTTTGTTATGCATTGGTTTTAAAATATTTTCATGGACTTCAATTAAGTACTTGTCTTTTTTACGCACAATTCTTGGAGGTGTTGGTAATGGTGGAATTTGTTGAGAGGGTGTTTCAAAACTATTATTACCTTCATTGTTTAGAGGTGGGATAACATTAAATTCTTCATTATTAATTTCTTCATTATATGTTTCCATGAAATTTTTTTTATGGTTAAATATATCATTATTTATTTCCATCAAATTTTTTTCATTTATGGGAGGTGAAGCATCATACATAGACTCATCATCAACAAGATAAAAAACTTGGAACTTTTAATGTGAACTTCCAACATTAACTAATTCATTATTATTCATTTCATTATGGAAAATTTCATTATTATTAATTTTATTATGGTCAATTTTAACATTATTCAATTGATTAGAGTCAATTTCATCATTTCTTAATTCATTATCATCAATTGGCTCATTAGCTATGGCATTTATTTCATCAAGATTAGGGTTTGTACCTTTTTTACCATGAACTTTTCACATTAGTATGTTGCATTTCTCTTTGAAATATTTTAATTCATTTGGTGTTTTGTTCTTCAACAACTTCCTCTTCCTCTTTAAATGTGATCTAAAACCCATCAGAAAAGAAAATTGATAACTTTTCAAAGGTGGGGTCAAGTACACAGGTATGCAGATCTCATAAAAGTACATAGAGAATGTTTGTATGGATAAAAGTCTCGATTTGGGATAAAAATAGTCATTGATAAGTGAGCTTATCAATGAAATAATAATAACACAATAATTTTATATAGCATAATTGCATTATGTTTTATACAAGGTCCCAACACATCCAACCTTTTAAGAAGTCGATATCGACAATAACATGATTGTGAAATTGAATAACGTGATCACATTATTATCGATATAAGTTATGGGTTTGGCAATTGGTAATGAGGACTGAGTGTTGCCTATGTTAAGAATAATGTGATCACATTATTAAATAATGTGATCACATTATACTTAATGTAGATAAGGGATTATGGATTGGGGATTAAGGTAAATTAGTGCATAGGGTTTATGGATTATGGATTAGGCATTAGGGATTAAAATTTATGTTTTAAGAATTAGGGATTACAATTAAGGTCCAAAGTGAAGGTGCATAGCTATTGGGACATTTTCCCTATAATGGCTTAGCTTTATGGATACTCGTGTTGCTCCCTATGTTAAATCCCATAGTTTTGAATTGACATTGCGATGGAAGGGAAATGGCTCCCCATAAACTAAAATAATGTGTGCATTTAATAAAATAGAAGTTAGAACACTTTTATGATAGATGTGGGACAAAAAAAATTTAGGCATGTTTCCCAAAGTGCATTAAATGCCATATCACTTGTGGTTTCAATTTGTTAAGTGGCCAACCAATATGTTTCCCAATGTGCATTAAATGCCATAGTATTACTTCTTAAGTCATTTTTTTTTCTTTTTCTTAAAAAATGATAGAACTCTACAATATCTCTTTATTTTCTATTCTCTTGTATCTTCTTTCCTCTTGCTCTTCTTAGCGAAATACAAACCATGCACACTCTTGTATATTGAAAATGGCTTCTCAAGCCTTTATTTATAGCTTTCCAAATGACCTTTGGCATTCATCCTTTGTGTCCCTTCAATCCTCATGGAAAATGGTGCCAAACTTGCATGACCCTTCATATCCTTTCATTTGAAAAGTCACATGGTGACCCTTCATGAGCAAATTCATCCTTTCCCCTTTTGTCTTTGTCTTGGTGACCTTTAAAATTCCTTAAGATGACTCTTCATGGAAAAATTTCACCATACCCTCTTTTGTCTTTATTTGGTGACTCTTGAAATTCCTCAAGATGACTCTTCATGGGAAAATGCATCCTATTCCTCTTTTGTCTTTACCCTGTGACTCTTTGACTTTATGCAACCACAAATATATTTGTTAATATTAAATAAATCTTAACACACATTAGCCAAGATATGAACATTAAAAACACCATTAAATGTTATGGGGCCTTTATCACCAAAAATGTTAGACCTTTGACATCAATGACAATATTTACAATAATCTCCCCCTTTGTCATTCATGGCAACCTCAAATTGAAACTAAGACATCCTAAAACCTGACATGTCATCCTACACATACTTCCATCTAAAAAACATACAGTAACTCCCCCTTACTATAGCAACTTGTACCTATTCCCTATACTTATTTCTACACTTTCTCTTATACCTATTCTTTTCCCCCTTTGACATCAATGGCAAAGGGCCTATCTTGGAGCTAACACTTATCTCCCCCTCAACTGATGTCGATCCTCAATGGTAGGAAGTAAAATAAATTACTCCCAAATTCTCCTATAGATATTCAAATGTGTCTTTTGGTAGTGCCTCTGTGATAATATCTACAATCTATTATGTAGTAATGATATATTCCAACTTAACTTGTTGATCTACACCCTGATCTCTCAAGAAGTTATATCTAATATGGATATGTTTTGTTCTTGAATGCATGACTGGATTATTTGAAATATTAATAGCACTTGTGTTGTCACAAAAAATAGAAATAGGTTCGTCATATTTTACCTTGATATCTTCCAAAGTTTGCTTCATCCAAAGCACTTGAGTATAACACAATACTATACAATATATTATACTTTACCTGTAGAAAGTGATACTGAGTTTTGATTCTTGCTTAGCCAAGATACTAAGCTATCACTAAGAAATAAATCTTCTCCACTTTTACTCTTTCTATCATCCAAAGAACCTTCACAATCTAAATCTCTATAAGCAACCAAAGTGAAATCTCTACCTATGGGGTACCATAATCCATAATCCAATATCCCTTTGACATATCTAAATATTCTTTTTACTAATTAAACATGACTATTTTTTAGATTTGATTGATATCTTGCAACCATACCTACTACATGCATGATGTATAGCCTTGATAATATCAAATATAAAAGACTACCAATCATATATCTTTACAAATATTGATCTGTAACAAATTAATATTCATCCTTGCTCACCTTATTTCTTGTACTCATTGGTGTGCTAACTAGTGCACAATTCTCAAAACCAAATTTTTTAACATTTCCTTGGCATATTTACTTTGAGATATGAAAATTACTTATATGACTAAAATATTTGTAACCCTAAGAAAAATTACAATTCTCTAAGCATATACATCTCAAATTATTTTTGCATATTATCAAAAAATTATTTTGTCATCTTTTCAATGTTTCCTCCAAAAATGATGTCATCAACATATACCACAACAATAATTGGTGTTTACCTTCTATTTTTATGTAGAGATTACTATCAGCCAATCCTCTCTTGAAACCTGGATCTTGTAGGTACTTATCAAGTCTTGCACACCAAGCTCTAGGATCTTGTTTCAATCCATATAGTGTTTTCTTCAATCTACATACATGGCTACTATCATTTGAGAGAATAAATCCCTCAAAATTCTTAATGTAGACCTCTTCTTCTAGATTCCTATTTAGGAGGGTAGATTTAACATCTATCTGAAACACTTTGAAAATTTTAAACACTTCATATGCAAGAAACATTCTAATAGCTGCTAACCTTGCTACTAGTGAAAAATTTAAATCAAAATCTATACCCTCAATCTGAGCATATCCTTTACATACCAACATGGATTTATTCTTGGTAACTCCACCATCTTTATTCAAATTATTTTTGTATACCCACTTTGTTCCTATCACATTTTGATTCTTTGGTCTAGGCACTAATTCCCAAGTATCATTTTTTTATATCTGATTTAATTCTTCATCCATTGTCTTAACCCAATTCTCATCATGTATAGCTTATGAAAAAAATTAGGCTAAATCTTGGATAATAAAGAAAAAATTTACTTGCTCAGATTCACTTACCATCATCCTTTTGGTGTGAACTCCTTCATTTACGTTCCTGATGATGTCACTCTTATTATGATTTCTATTAACATATTTAGATGGAGTTTTGGTGTCCTTGTATTCCTTCTTCTCATTTTCATCTGATTCTTCAAAATCTAATTCTTTGATGATTTCAAGAATGTCTACTGGATCATTGTCTCTTTGTGCTCCATCTTCTTTTATCATATTTTTTCATCGGTTCTCTTTATGAAGCATCTACTACTAAAAACTCTGAAATAATCAACTGTATCTAGTTTGTCTTTCCATAGCTCATAGGGAGTCTTGTCACTATTGAATCTCAATAATGCTCTATTCTGAATATGCATTTTTGTACCAACTACCTTTTTCTAATATCTATCTGGTATCTTATATTCATTTATCATTGTCCTCACCATCACCTAAACTGTTCTATTTTTCTACTCTACTCCACCATTTTATTGTGGAGTTATTGCTTCTAAATAGTGTCTCTTTATCCCATGGTCTTCACAATACTTAATAAATTAATCTGACATGAATTCTCCTCCTCGATCTGATCTCAGGAACTTAATATTCAAATTAGTTTCATTCTCAATTAGAGCTTTGAATGCTTTGAAGTGTCTGGAATCTTTTGATTTTTTTTCAAAAACATTACCCAAGTCATGCGTGTAAAATCATCAATGAGCAACATTGATTTTTTCTCACCTCGAGTACTTTGAGTTCTCATAGGTCCACACAAATCAATGTGAACAAGTTTTAACATCTGAGCGGTTGAGTATTCTTTTGTTTTGAACCATATTTTGACTTGCTTCCCATGCTGACATGGTTCACAAAGTGTGTTGGAAGGCTTTGTAATCTTTGGAATATTTTTGACTACTTGCTTCTTGCTAATGTTGACAAGATTATAAAAAATTATGTGTCCTATTCTCCTATGCCATAGCCAAGTTTCTTGAATCTGACTCAAACAACATCTTTGACCTTTGATATCTAATACCATATACAGATTATTGCCTATTCTTTGAGCATCTGCAACCAACATATTTGAATAATTTCTTCTAATCTCACAACCTTCAATATAAAACTTTAGTGTGTGTCCCTAATCACACACTTGAATTACACTTAAAATACTATACTTAAGACCTTCTACGTAAAGAACATTTTTAGTTTTAGTTTTACCATTATCCAAACTTAGTGTACCTTTTTGGGCAATTCTGGCAGTAGTATTATCTCTAGATTTCACTATGCCACCATTGATCTTATTCAAGGTTATGAACTTTCTCTTATCTCTTGTCATGTGCTTCAAACATCCATTATCAATAAACTATGGCTTTTCTTCATTTATTGCATGCAAAGCTATCTAGACCAACATAGACTTTTTAGGTTATTTATTCTACCATGAACCTATCCAAACTTTCTTCTTGATGAATGGAACTTTGAAACTCTGGTCATTCTTAACTGACTCAAACATGCTTCTATAGTATTAAGTTATGTGTCCAAAGTTATTTCACTCGTAACATATTATGGCTTCTTCATTAAATCCTGATAGAGGAGCAAAAGAGTTGTGGCTTCTGATTGACTCTGCATGAGTCTCCTCTTTATTTCTGAAATTATTAGCCCTTTTTTGACATTTTATATTCTTATGATCATATCTATTACAATAAAAATAGTAACCATAAAAATATAACCTGTTTGTGTATCTTTGACCTGATTGCTTTTTGTAGCTTTGTTCCATCCAACCTTTTTTGTTTGAGATGTCCTCTGTATTCTTAACTTCCTTTTTTATTTCCTCTTTTGTAAAAACTTCAGCATAACTCTTTCCTTTTTCTATGTTAACCTTGTCTGTGGAAGTGGTGACCTCCCCTTTCTCCTTTTCAAATATGATATTTGTCTTATCTAATATTGATATTTGACTTTCTAATATCTTATTCAACATATTAGAGTTATTCTCAAATTTTGAATCATTGGCTGATCTATCATTTTTTTGCTTTATTTGTTTTTTCAAGATCTATTTTAAAAGAAGCAATTTCAATAACATACCTTTCACATTCTTCACTTACTTTTTGCAATTGTGTTGTTAGATTTTTTTCATTCTTTTTGGATTCTTTAAATTGTGCTTGTATATCTTCAATTGTTTCCTTTGACTCCTTTTCATTTTTACCAATATGAAGCTTCAATCTTCAATTCTTCTTCTCAATAGATTTTAACTCTTCTAGGTCACAAATGAGTTCTCCTTCTAGATTCACTTTGGCTTTATCCTATTATTCTTCTTGATTATCTATGCTTTTGCTTGCAGAGACATATTCATGTATGTCCATGAATATAATCTCTTCTTCTTTTGAATCACTGACTCCACTATCTTCGGCTAAGCTAGGATCTTTAGAATATAAACTCTTCTTCTCAAATCCCTTCTTGAAATTTTCTTTCAAATTCTTTTTGTATGTAGATTTTCCTTCTTCATTGTCACCATTACCCTTATCTGGGAACTTAGTTTCAAAATGTCTAATCTTTCTAAAATTAAAACATTTGAAAGGCAATTTTATTTGATATTTACCTATGCCCTTTTTAAGCTCATGAATGAAAAGAGCTCCATTTTCATCTTCACCATCACTAGAGCTGTCACTTGATTCTTGAATCTTAGCCTTATCTTTCTTTGATGTATTGAAAGTAACATATTTTTTTGAGGGTTTCTCTTGTTTGTTTCACATCCCATATGCTATGATAATACCACATAGTTCATCAATATTAAGCTTGGCTAGATCTTTCATCTCCTTGATTGTCAAAACCTTTGCAGCATATCTAATTAGTAGGGATCTAAAATTTTTTTGCACCATCACCAATTCTTATAGATTTTCTCTAAAGCCTTGAATATGATTAACTATTTGATCAACCCACAAAAGATAACTTGATATATTTTCTTCCTCTTCTATTTTCAAAGTCTCAAACTATCTTTTGAATGTTTGGAGCTTAGCTTGATGAACCTTTCCATCACCTTTATAAATATTTCCAAGCTTTACCCAAGTCTCATGAGCAGATTTGCATTGCATAACTTTTATAAACTTTTGATTCACATAAACCACATAAAATAGCATTTAAATATTTAGCATTAATTTCACTTGCCTTCTTTTCTACCATAGTGGTCACAAGTGTCTATGGCTCTTCGTATTCCTCCACAACTACTTTCCAAATATTGAATCTAAGAGACATCAAATACATCCTCATCCTTATGCTTCAAAAATCATAATTTGTATAATCAAACAAATGTGCCTTATTTATATAAAAACCTTCATGTGATCTATCCATCATGTTTTCCCCGATCTAGCTTCAAACTGTAAAAATTTTTCAAAAGGAACCTCTCTGATACCATTTTTTAAGCACAAAATATACTAAGATGGGGGGGTTGATTCAATATATCATATATATTATTAAATATTTTGCTTAATTCAATTCCTTAATCTACTTAAACATTCATTTAAGATATGCAATAAAATTGATGAAATAACATGCACCACGAGAGAGAGAGAGAGAGAGAGAGAGAGAGAGA
This sequence comes from Torreya grandis, assembly GCA_037957365.1. Classification (NCBI taxonomy): domain Eukaryota; kingdom Viridiplantae; phylum Streptophyta; class Pinopsida; order Cupressales; family Taxaceae; genus Torreya; species Torreya grandis. Next base: position 550,084 of record JARHVA010006255.1, on the reverse strand, counting down.
GAGAGAGAGAGAGAGAGAGAGAGAGAGAGAGAGAGAGAGAGAGAGAGAGAGAGAGAGAGAGAGAGAGAGAGAGAGACCCAAAGTTGGAAAAACCATAGAGAACTATCTCAAGTATGTAAATGAACACCAACTCAAATTATAATGTTTGCAAGCACCAACTTGCAGGAGCACCAATCATTTTGCTGAGTACCAACATAGAAATTATTTGTGAGCACCAAACCACAGGTGCACCAACCCCTATGTGTAGAAAACACAACTATCTCTTAATGTTTCATTCTTAGAAAATAATAGAACTCTACAATATCTCTTTATTTTCTATTCTCTTTTCTCTTCTCTCCTCTTGCTCTTCTTAGAAAAATATAAACCATACACACTCTTTCATATTACAAATGTCTTCTCAAGCCTTTATTTATAGCTTTCCAAATGACCATTGGCATTCACCCTTTGTGTCCCTTAAATCCTCATGGAAAATGTTGCCAAACTTGCATGACCCTTCATATCCTTTCATTTGAAAAGTCAAATGGTGACCCTTCATGATAAAATTCATCCTTTACCCTTTTGACTTTGTCTTGGTGACCTTTGGAATTCTTTAAGATAACTCTTCATGGAAAAAATGTGCCATACCCTCTTTTGTCTTCACTTGGTGACTCCTGAAATTCCTCAAGATGACTCTTAGTGGGAAAATGCATTCCATTTCTCTTTTGTCTTTACCACATGACTCTTTTACTTCTCCTTGGGTCCCATTTTGACTTTATGCAACCAAAAATATATTTGTTAATATTAAAAAAATATTAAAACACATTAGCCAAGATATGAAAATTAAAAACACCATTAAATGCTATGGGACTTTTATCACCAAAAATGTTAGACCTTTCACATCAATGACAATATTTACAACACTTGTGACACCTATTTATGACTTGATTACCTTCATGTTAGAATTTATAATAAAAGTAGGGTCAATTATGCCATGTACTTATTGCATACATGTTATACAATCGATTGAGCCAAAAATTGGTTTAGGACCTCAATTTTTCCTAGATCACATTGGGAATTTTACAAATTGACTAATTGGATCAATTCATGATAGAAGATCGATCTTTTGATTTTGCCCCAAATCATATCTTGCTATTGAATACCCTCAAATTGGCCTTAAATTCCTCCTCAATTAAAAGAATCAACTAGCTCTCCTCCTCTTTGGTTAATTAGGTTGAAGGGGCTAGAAATAACCCCAATTTACTGAATAGATGTATAGTTGGATTGGTACTCCAAAGGATTTATCCATATGTTTAAAAAGTGCATAAATTATGACATCTCATGATACAATTAGTTATATCATAAGGCATGTATGTTTGTGGCATGTAGTGGGAATTAGGGCATAAGGATTACAATTTAAATGTTTTAGGGATCATTAGAGATTAGGGCATAGGGTTTAGGTTTAAGGATCTATATATTAATGTATAATCACTATATATGCCATGTGTTTAAACTAGATTCTTACTACAAAGGATGTTAATCAGGACTAAATTAAAGTTGGTAAATACTAGGAAAGTAAATGATTTACAATTTAGGGTATAATGTTTAGGGTTTATGGTTTATGGCTTCAAGGTTTTAATGTATATACATGGTTTAGGATACACAAGGTCAATCACAAAGATAATGTTGACCAAATTTGACATCTAGTCAAATTGGGTAAACCCCTACTATTTTTAACTTTTGAAGAAGGTTTCCATATGTCCTATGGGGTCTCTTATTGTCCTATATGTCTCACTTATCCTTCCTCTAGTCATTATTGAAGCCCACCCTCCTTGTGCTTGCATGGTCAACCAAAGTCAACCTTGGTCAAACCTATTCAAACTTAGTCAAAGTGTCAAATTATGTTGGATATATCCTAATATGATATTTTATATGTTTCAAGGTGTCTTCAAGTCATAAAATGGTCACTTACTAGGTTTCATATGCAAAAGGGTCATTTGGCCACATTTTTAGCCCATTTAATGACTTATGCGTACTTTTAAGCGAGAATATTTGTCACCAAAGTGAATCTCAATGTGGAAGAGGTTAGGATTAGTTAGAAAGTAGTTAGTGTTAGTTCAAGAGTAAGTTATATGCATAAATGGGGAGTTTCTCCTTGATTTTAGGCCCTTTTGGGCACTTGTACAAAATGGATTATATCACTTCCAGCTAAAAACGTGGGTAGGATGCCTCTTCACCTCCATACACTCTTTTCCATGATTTTTTCAAGGAGGATGTAAAAAAATTTAGTTTTTCTCTTGTTTCTTCCCATTTTCTCCTTGTAGGCCAAGAAGGGTCAGTTTCAAAAACTTGGTATGGGCCGTACAAATAGAGTTGGGAGGAATGATTTTGGGGGTGGATAGTGCTCTAAGTGTAATTCAAATCCATAAAAATAAATTTAATTTTGGTTCCTCCTTATTTATGAACAATTAATTAGACTCCAAGTAGCCTTTTATGCACTTGCATCCATGAGTGGGTCATTATTTGCACTTGTTTCAGTTTTCTTTACTTTGTTTTGATGGATTTGTTTGTTTCAGGTGTTTATCCATGTTTTCCAAGAAATTTATATGGGTCTCTTGGTTTTGACTTGTGTATGTTTGCAGACTGGTCTTTTCACACTACAGTCATCTCAGGTGCCTTGAATGGAAGTTTTCCACATTAGGAGGAAGGAATGGAATGTACCTTAGATGTTTTAATTCATAGTATTATGTTTGATGACCAAATAATGAAACTATAAGGACTAAATATTGCACTGAGTACACTCTTTTCCTTCATTGTCTGCATATTCAAAGGGAGTGATTAGTTAGAGGGTTCTATGATGTCGTCATGCCTCAATAATAACCTTGATAATGGTTTCAAGACCTTGGATATTTTTAGAGTACACTTTTGAGAGTTTGAGTTGATTCATACTTGATAGAGATGTTCATGGTAATGCCCTCTACCATCCTTATATTCACTATTGGTCGTAACTAATCACCACCTATAGGTGGCTTAAAAAGATGAATAAGATGTTTTAAGGAGTGACAACGCATGTCAGTTTACCATATATAGAGTCATTATACATTAAGAGTCATGTTGAGCTTGCAATGGATGGAAAAGATTCAAAAAGGGCTATGAAAGTTTTAAGAAGATGAGGACTATATGTTTAGGACCTCTATCCCAAAAGGTTCAAAATATAGCTCCTGAGTGTTTTTGTTGTTTTCATAAAATGAAGCTATGATGGTTTTGAAGGATCCTCATATGATCACCTTATATCCATATCAATGGAAAATGTCTATGCCAACTTTGAGAAGAAAATACAGGGAGAAGGTAGTATTATAGAGCTCCAAAAGTACCTCAGAACACATTAAAACAAGGTAGTGAAGTCTATAGGATTTGGCCTAAAATGGATCTTCAACCAATTTGGAATACCTTGACTAGGCACCATGATTAAATAACTCAAAATAATCCAAACATACATTCATGAATAAAATATCACCTTGATAAGGTTTGAATATGGTTTCTACCCCATACTCATATCCCCTATCCATACACAGACTTGGGAAGTGGACATCTACAGTAAGGGTTTCAAACAGTGATGTGGAAGGTTGAGGTTTTAACCTTATTTTGATATTTTTGGGTTATTAGGAGATACAAGGTGGTTTTACGATTCCAAGACCTTCATGGATAATTAAGGCATCACCAATCTAGTTCTAAATAGCATCCTAACACCTACAATATTCTTGAGAAAGGGACACTTACAGGCAGAAAGGACTAGTCTTGTAAAACAAGTGAGATCATGTAAAATAAGAAGAGAATTTATGGTTTATGAGCAAAAAAATGTCTCTAATGCATAAAAAACACCATGATCAGGTTCTCTTAAGGCCATATTAACCTCAAAAAGGGTTTCCCAGTCTACCTACATGCTTGTATGAATTGAGACAGGTAGTGAGTTGGAGATAGTGTTCACAATGACAATAATGCCACCCAAGGACAATTGATGAGTTAAAAATCATATTTAATTAAGTTTTAGGTCTCAATAAATGTTTCATACTTTGGTTATATTACTAATGCATCCATAACAACCTACAACAGATAGGGGAAAAAGAGAAATTATCATAGTCAGTTGGGTCAATATGTTGCCTTAAGAATCCAAAGATGGAAAATGAGTTTGGGATAAGAAAAGTGGTAAATTAGCCTTAGAAATATCCATCATGATTTTCACTCCTTAAAAATATCCAAAATAATCCATGACACTATAGGCATAGGCTTAAAATGATTGTCTTGGTTAGGGTTTTGTAGACAATCTTGTGTTTGCAAGAACATAGTGATGAATCAAGAGGTCAAGTTATTGAAGAGAGCCTTTGAAGGATCCTATGTGGTATTTAATATTTTATAAGTATTTTAAATTATAATAGGGCATGGAAAGAGTCTCCAATTTCCATATAACATAGTCTCATACATTGCATTCGTTCATAGTCTGCTTTGTTTAAAAGTCTGCCTAGGAAATGTGTAAAGTTTGAGGCCTTGTGATTGGGTTTAGATGCCTAAAATTGGTAAAGAGTACCCTTAAGAGTTCAAAAAATTCCTCCAATTTTCAAATGGTTAATAATAATAGGGTAACATCTCCCTTTTTATCTTAGAGACATAGTACTCTTTTCTTTATATAAACCCTACAAATGTTGAGAAATGGGCTAGAACATGAAACAAAAGGAAATGAGAGATCAAATGAGGTTTGTTGAAGTTGTATCAAAATTGATATAACCCAAAAAATTATTCTATAATATTGGAGGATATTCAAGGTGGTCTAGGCAAGGAGGTCTATAGGTAGATCTAGTGAGATGATGTAGGCCTAACTCCAAATGAGGGGTCATTTTCACTTTTAGCCTTTGCCAAGAATTGAAATTTTTTGGATCATCTTCATGGAGGTTGACATGATGTGTAGGAGCTATCTTATAGGTTTAGAAGGATAAAAAATATACTTCAACTACCAAGTTGTAGGGAAACCTATTGGCAAGTTCTAGGCCTAATACCAAATAGGGGTCAACTTTAATTTCAATCTCTTGGTAAGATTTTATAGTGATTGAAGAATGTTTTTACAGTATTAATATAAGTTATTCAACCTTTACTATGTATAAAAACTTCCCAAGGAGCCGTTTTTGGCCTAAAGTGTGCTCAGACCCTATTAGAATGCAAAGAAGGATCTCGAATGCCAACTTCAAATGCTTGGAACTTACACCAATATTTGCATGGGACCTAGAGGTGATTATAAAAGTTAGGGAGGGTCCCTCAAAATACCTAAATTTCATTTTTAAATTATTCCAATGTTTTTTCTTTATTAACAAATGTTAAGAGTCCATACCACACCAAAACCCTTGAAAACCCTCCTTAAAGACCCGATGTAAATATGAGGAAAATGAGGCATATAGAGGGGGTGGAATGTCCATGAAAGTGAATTTAAGATTCATAAGAGTCCCTAGAGACCCAACCCATTCCAATTTTTTAAACTACACCTATATGAATGGTGTAAAATAGGGCTTATTTTGACAATTTTCTATGTTTTGTAGGCATGGAGAAATTTCAAAGAATGAAACCAATTTTGGAAGAAAATTTTCAACTTATTATAAGTCTTCATGTCCATTTTATCAACTATATTATTACCTAAGCCTATCTTCTACCTCTTTCATTTTAGCTAGTCTAGTGGGCAGATAGTGAACACTTAGGAGAAAATAGTGAAAATTCAATTAGAAAGACTTTTAAGGATTTTTAAATGAAAATAATGGTATGGAAAACTTTGAAACATATCATAACCCCTTGTGCATGGATCAGATGGTAGATTTTGGTTGCCAAGTCTGAGAGGTGCTTGGAGAGAGGTCATTTTGGGACTATCATAGATGATTGTGCATGACCAAAATGATATGAATGATCAAAGGATAATAAAATACATGTGATGGATTTTTATTAACCCATCCCACTCAGACCCATCATCAGACCTGATTATTTATAGTGATAAGGTAGTTTTAGAAGGCAAATCATGAGGGGCAATGTTTTATGTAAGGAAAGGAGTTTTTAGGCCATTTTACAGGGCTTGAATGATTTGAGATGAAACTTTTAGCTCATAAAATTTCATGGATAACCACATATCCCTTTACATGCACAAATAACTAATATTTTGAGATGTTACAAGTGTCTTTATGACTCTTAAAGTCCCCTTCTCTCTCTCTTCTCATATCTTCTATAAATTGAGCCTTTTTTGCTATTGTATGGATCTCTCCACCTTGGTATGGAAAATCCCTACTAATTTTTTTTTCTTGAGATAATAAATATATATTTTTTAACTCATTTAATATTTCAATAAGTGTAAACAATGGTTTTTAGTCTTGTGCAAGTGTAGTTTTGTTTACCTTCACATGTTACTCTTCTTAGTACCTAGTGTTTTGTAATCTCTCTTTTGCAGGTCAACAAAAAGTGCCTAATGGGATTTTAGGTGTAGTGATTAGTCTATTAAATATAGTCTCTTATAATTCTTATTGACTATGTCCTTCTAACCTAAGCTATCTCCAAGACCCCATGTTGAAACATTGATGTGAGAGAGAAGGTTTTCATTGTATGAACTGTATGTTCATACTTCTTAGTTCTAAGTGCATGTCAAAGGTGTGAGTAGAGAATATGTTTGGTGTAACACCTCCCATATATTAGGTTTAATTATATCTATTCTTATCCCTTTTCATCCCCCCCAAGTGTTAGTAGTAGTATTAAGCTATAGTGATGCATCAAGGGGAGCTAGCCCCTAATCTAGAAATCCAAGTCCAAATAGGGATACCCACAACCCTAAGGTGGTTACATTGTGCCACTTCAATTATGAGTGACTTGTCATCTCATAATTTGGTGAATTTTCAAGTGACAAAATTTTTATGGCACGTTTGGTGGGACAAGATGTCCATTCCTTGAGGAGTTTTGGTGTTCTTCTCAAGATACCAGCTTTTGGAGGCAATTTTACTAGACACCAATGGTGAATCCAAGTATGAATATACTAGTAAATCAGCCTAGGCATTCTTATTAAATTTATTTTGTTATTATACACACTTCTCACAAGTCTCATGTATTATTTTGATGTTGAGTTTGTTGTAACACAAGTTAAGGAGATATGTCCTGCTATGCCTATTCCTCCTCAATATGAGCAAGTAATTGTCCAAACTTGTCATGATACTTATGTTTCCTATAATCAATCCTCTCCACCTTGTGTTTTACCTAGTCCACTTGGTTCTCCTCCAATTCATCCCATTGCTACTTTCAAAAAGACTCTTACTAGCTACAAAGACTAAATGTTAAACCTTGACAGTAGATATGGTTATGGTCAAGACATCCCTAGTGTTTATATTAAGAATGTAAGGGATGCTTTGGAACAAGTCAAAAAGGAGTGGATGCATATAGAAAGAGACAATTGGAAAAATATTACCTATGATATGATTTATGTTTGTGGCCTAATTTTCCATCTAGAGGAGAGATTGAGATCTCATGAACTAGCTCAATTTTGGTAGCATCAATATACCCCACATCAACCTTTAAGTGTCTCAACTTTTCCCACACAAGATGATTATCCAAGTATATTCCAAAGTGACCCATGTCCTTCATTTATTCCCCAAAGTTTCCATTCTTTTAATTCCATCCAAGAGAAAATCTAAAGGAAGAAGGACATCATGGTTGATCAGGTTGATGTATTTGGAGAAGATTGTGAGAAAGGTGGTTTGAGTTTTGAGGCTCATCTTGAAAATAAGATTGAATTAGCCAATCAGATTTTAAGGAAATCCATCATGGGAATAAAAAATTAACCCTCTAATATTATTTTTCCAAGTTTAAATCAAGATGCCAAGTCCAAAGAAATTTAAAGTTTCCTAAACATATAATTTACCCCTTCATTATTATCTAAGCCTCATGAATAATCCTCTAAGCATACCTTCCCAATATGGAAAGAAGTGGAGGAAGCTTGTGAAGAAAATAAAAAATCATGTTTACATGGAGAATTTGAAAGGAGAGAGAAACTTGAAACCCCTCAAATCCATCCTACCCCTCCTCAAGAAGCCATTGAACCCATCTTTCCACCTCCTCTAACTTATTGATATTTACCTTCTAATCTTGAGGATTGCCTTTCTCTTTGGGAATCTTCTTTGGCTAAACTTCCTATTTTTGAGAGGCATAAAATTGGCACCACTAAGAAGGAAGATGAGTTTGATATTTTAGATTGGATTGAAGATAAAGAGGAGTTGGCTGCTAGTGAGGAGGCATCAGATTGTGAAGATGAGGAAAAGGATATTCCTTGTGTTGAAAAAGATGCCTTGGAAAGAGTTATTTTGTATTCCAAAGAAGAATAAAAAGAGGTTTCCCTTGTTGTTCCACTTCATAATGTTGATCAAGAGAAGGATGATGACTTGTAGTATAAATTTAAGGACTTATGCAATGAATTTGAATCCCTAAAGGAGCCTACAATTCCTTTAGAGCTGACTACAAGCCATGACAAGCAAGAGGTTGTGTCTCAAAGGGAAGACATGTGGCAGACCTATATGCAAATGTTCCAAGAGTATGAAGAATGTGAGATGATTAAAATACTAATGAAACAAGTCCAAGATATTTGAGAGCAAGCATATATTGATAATCATCAAGAGATCCTAGCTCATGATGGGGCAATATATGATGATCTTGGACCTTTTGAAGATGGTCCAAAAGTTGATATTGGGCCTTTTGAAGGTGGCTTAAAGGTTGATTCTAAAACCACCTATGAATCTGCCTCCACCAACATCAAAGAATAATTTGATAAAGAAACACTTCCAAATTGTCATGATACAATGATTTTTCAAGACTTTGAAGAGGTAGTGACAAGTGAGAAGAATGATGAGAGCCTTCAAAAAGACATAAATTTGCAACAAGTTATCCCATACATGGATGTTCAAATATGTCATGAAGAGAGAAAAGGAAAATAGTATGAATCATGTTTCCAAGTATAAGAATACTTCATTTAATTTAGAGACCTATTTGAGATGACCCCATCAAATGACATGTCAAGTCAAGGAGAAAAAAGAAAGCATGAGTCATCTAACACCACATCCAAAAAGAAGCATGCTTGGCATCCTCATTCATCTAGTGAGGAAAGAGATTCAAGATACTTCCCTTTTGATCCGAGAAGGGATGTATAATCAAGTTGAATATATATGTTTTATTTGATTTCAGTTGTGTCTTGTGTTCGCTAAGTGCTTAGTAGCACAAGTGGTGTTTTACTTTGGTGTTTGCTTATCTTTTTTATGTGTTGTCCTTTCCCTTGTGTGTTTTGAGGTGATTCAATTATTTTTTTGGTCAATTCAATGTCTGGTTCTATTGTTCCCAAGTGCATTTTGAATCCTTTGCCCAATGGATAGGATAAGGCTACTAGTCCTTAACATAGGCAAACATGTTACCCCTAGAAGTTGCCAAAAATGTTGACCAAATTTGACTTCTAGTTGAATTGGGTCAACTCCTACTATTTTAAAAAATTTAAAAAAAAAATTGTATGTCTTATGGGGTCTCTTATTGTCCTATATGTCTCACTTATCCTTCATCTAGTCATTATTGAAGCCCACCCTCCTTGTGCTTGCATGGTCAACCAAAGTCAACCTTGGTCAAACTTATTAAAACTTAGCAAAAGTCCCAAATTATGATGGATATATCCTAATATGATATTTTATATGTTTAAAGGTGTCTTCAAGTCATAAATTGGTCACTTGCTAGGTTTCATATGCAAAAAGGGTCATTTGGCCACATTTTTAGCCCATTTAATGACTTGTATAGACTTTTAAGAAAGAATATTTGTCACAAAAGTGAATATAAACATGGAAGAGGTTAGGATAAGTCAAAAATTAGTCAGTGTTAGTTCAAGAGTTAGTTATATGTAGAAATGGGGAGTTTCTCCTTGATTTTAGGTCTTTTTGGGCACTTGTACAGAATGGATGATCTCACTTACAACTAAAAACGTGGGTATGATGCCTCTTCACCTCTATAAACTTTTTTACATGATTTTTTTTCAAGGATCATGTCAAAAATTACAATTTTCTCCTATTTCTTCCATTTTCTCTTTGTAAGCCAAAAAGGGTCGGTTTCAAACACTTGTTATGGGCCATACAATTGGAGTCTTGAGGAGTGATTTTGGTGGTAGATAGTGATATAAGTTTAATAAAAATACATATAAATAAATTTAATTTTTTTTCCTCCTTCTTTATGAAAAATTACTTAGACTCCAGACAGCTTTTAATGCACTTGTGTCCATGAGGGGGTCACTGTTTGCACTTGTTTTAATTTTCCTTGGTTTGGTTTGAGGGATTTGTTTGTTTTAGGTATTTATCCATGATTTAAAAGACATTTATATATTTATATTAGTTTTTGATATCTCAAGTTCCTAATAAATCCTCTTCTAGGCTTATGTATGCTTGCAAACTAGTCCTTTCACACTTAGAATCATCTCAGGTGCCTTGAATGGAGGTTTTCCACATTAGGAGGAAGGAATGGAATGTACCACAGATGTTTTAAGTAATAATATTGTGTTTTATGACCAAATAAGGCAACCATGAGGCTTAAATCTTGCACCTAGTCTACTCTTTTCCTTCACTATTTGCATATTCAAAGGGAGTGATCAGTCATAGGGTTCTATGATGTCATCATGCCTCGACAATAACCTTGATAATGGTTTAAATCCCTTGGAGATTTTTAGAGTATAATTTTTAGAGTTTTATTTGATTCATACCTGATGGAGATGATCATGGCAATGCCCTCTACCATCCTTGTATTCATTGTTGGTTGCAACTAATCACCACCTATGATGAATAAGTTGTTCTGAGTACCAAAGCATGTAAATTGACCATATTTAGAGTCATTTCACATTGAAATTCATAATGAGATTTAATTAGATGGATAAGGGTCAAAAATGGCTATGAAATTTTCAAGAATTTCAGGACTATAAGTTCAGGACCTCTATCCTAAAAAGACCAAAATAGATATTGTGAGTGTTTTTGTTGTTTTCATAAAATAATGCTATGATGGTTTTTAAGGATACTAATATGTTTACCTTATAGATATATCCATTTAAAATGTATATGAAAACTTTGAGAAGAAAATATAGGGATAAGGTAGTATTCTAGAGCTCCAAAAGTACCTCAGAACACACTAAAATAAGGTAGTGATGTCTACAAGATTTGGCCTAAAAAGGATCTTCTTCAACCAATTTGGCATACCTTGACTAGAAACCATCATAAATGACTCTAAATAACCCAAACATACATTCATGACTAAAATATCACCTCGATAAGTTTTTAATATGGTTTCTACCCCATACTCATATCTCTTATCTGTACACAGACCTAGGAAGTGGACATCTACAATAAGGGTTTCAAATTGTGATGTGGAAGGTTGAGGTTTTGAAATTATTTTGATATTTCAAGGTGAATAAGAGATAAAAATTGGTTTTTTTAATCCAATACATTCATGGATAATTAAGGCATCACCAAGTTAGTTCTAAATATCACCATAACACCTGCAATAGGCCGAAGAAAGGGACACCTACAGGCAAAAAGGACTAGACTTGTAAAACAAGTGAGATCATTAACAAAAATAAGATAATTTATGGTTTATGAGAAAAAATGTCTCTAATTTATAAAAAACACCATGATCATGGTCTCTTAATGCCATATTAACCTCAATAAGGGTATCCCAGTCCACCTACAGGTCTGTACAAATAGAGATAAGCAATGAGTTGGAGCTAGTGTTTCCAATGATACTAATTCCACCCAAGGACAAGTGAAGATTTAAAATTACCATGGAATTAATATGGAGGTATAAATAAGTATTTTATACATTGGTTTTAGGACTGATGTATCTATAACAACCTACAACAGACAGGGGAAAAAGAGAAATTATCACAGTTAGCTGGGTCAATATGTTGCCTTGAGAATCCAAAGATGAAAAAGGGGTTTATGATAATAAAATTGGTAAATGGGACTTATATAAATATCGATAATTATTTTTACTCCTTAAACATATCCAAAAAAATCCATAAAACCCACAGGTAGAGGCTTAAAATGATTGTCTCAGTCAGGGTTTTGTAGACAGTCTTGTGTTTGCAAGAGCATAGTGATGACTCAAGAGGTAAATTTATTGGAGATATCCTTTTAAGGAATAATATGTGGTATTTAATCTTATATAATTATCTTAAATGATCATATGTCATGGAAAGAATCTCCATTTTCCACAAAGCATAGTCTCATGCATTGCCTTCCCTCACAGCCTACTTTGTTCAAAAGTCTGCTTAGGAAATGTGTAAATTTTACAGCCTTGTGCTTTGGGTTAGATGCCCAAAATTGGTAAAAAGTACCATTAGTATTTAAATAAAATCCTCCAATTTTCAAATGTTTAATAATAATATGGTAACATCTTCCTATTTTATCTCAGAGATAGAGTACTTGTTTCCATGCATAAACCCTAAAAATGTTGGGAAATGGGATAGAACATGAACTAGAAGGAAAGGAGAGATAAAATGAGGGTTTTTAAAGATGTATAAAATATTATAAAAACCTAAAAAAATAATATATAAGGTTGGAGCATATGCAAGGAGGTCTACAGGTAGATCTAGTGAGATGATGTAGGCCTAACTTCAAATGAGGGGTCATTTTCTCTTTCAACCTTTGCCAAGAATTGAAATGTTTTGAATCATATTAATGGAGGTTTAAATTATGTGTATGAGATATATCATAGGTTTATAAGGCTAATAAAGAGACTTTGACTGCCAAGTTGTATGCAAACCTATTGGCAAGGTCTAGGCCTAATACCAAAGAGGGGTCAATTTTAATTTCAAACTCTTGGTAAGATTTTATAGTTATTGAAGAATGTTTTTAGTTAGAATTTACTCATCCTTAGGTATGCAAAAAAAACTTACCAAGAAGCCATTTTTGGCCTAAAGTGTGCTCAGACCCTACCCGAATGCAAAAAAAGAGCTCGAATGCCAACTTCAAATGCTTGAAATTTCCACCAATATTTCCATGAGACATGGAGGTGATTATAAAACTTAGGTAGGGTACCTAATAATCCCTCAATGGAATTTTTAAAGGATTCCAATGTCTATTCTTTATGAACAAATGTGAAGAGTCCATACCGCTCCAAAACCCTTGAAAACCCTCCTTAAGGACCCAATGGAAAAGATGAGGAAAATGAGGCATCTATATGGGGTGAAAAGGCCATGAAAGTGACTTTAAGATTCAAATGACTACCTATATTCCTAGCCCATTCTAATTTTTTATACTACACCTGTACGGATGGTGCAAAATAGGTCTTATTTTGACAATTTTCTATGTTTTACAGGCATGGAGAAATTTAAAAGCATGAAACAAATTTTGGGAGAAATATTTATACTTATTATAAGTCTTAATGTCCATTTTATTAATTATATAAACTCATAATCCTATTTTATACCTCTTTCATTTCAACCAGTCTAGTGGGCAAATAGTGAACACTTAGGAGAAAATAGTGAAAATTCAATTAGAAATCCTTATAAGGCTTGTTTGACGAAAATGATGCTATTAAAAACTTGAAAACATGTCATTCCTCCTTTTTCATGGATCAGATGTTAGATTTGTGAATGTTTTGTGTGCCAAGTGTGAGAGGTGCTTGGAGAGAGGTCATTTTGGGACTATCATGGATGATTATGCATGGATAGAATGAAATGAATGATCAAAGGATAGTAAAATGCATGTGAGGGATTATTATTAACCTCTCCCACTCAGAACCATCATCAGACCTAATCATTTGTAGTGATAAGGTAGTTTTGGAAGGCAAATCATGAGGGGTAATTTTCTATGCAAGGAAAGGAGTTTTTAGGCCATTTTGTAGGGCTTGGATGATTTGAGATGAAACTTGTATCATTTGAAATTTCATGGATCACACCAAATCTCCCTTACATGTATAAATAATTGATATTTCTAGTTGTGACAAGTTTCTCTATGACTCTTGAACTCCCATTCTCTCTCTCTTCTCATATCTTCTATAAATTGAGCCTTTTTGGCTATTGTATGGATCTCTCCAAATTTTTATGGTGAGTCCCTATGATTTTTTTTTTGTAAGATAATAAAGATGGTGTTTTTACCTCATTCAATATTTTACTAAGTGTACAAAATAGTTGTTAGTCTTTTGCAAGTGTAGTTTTGTTTACCTTCACATGTTACTCTTCTTAGTACCTAGTGTTTTATGATCTCTCTTTTGTAGATCAACAAGAAATTCCTAATGGGATTTTAGGTGTAGTGAGTAATATATTCAATAAAGTGTTTTATAATTCCTATTTCCTAAGTCCTCCTAGCATAAGCTATCTCTAAGACCCCGTGTTGAAACATTGATGTGAGAGAGAAGGTTGTCATTGGATGAAGTGTATGTGCATACTTCTTGGTTTTAACTTCATGTCAAAAGGTGTGAGTAAATCATATGTTTGGTGTATCCCCTCCCATATATTATATTTAATTCTATATATTGTTATCCCTTTTCATCCCCCTAAGTGTTAGTCATAGAATTGAGTTATAGTGATGCATCAAGGGGAGCTAGCCCCTAATCTAGATATCCACCTCCAAATAGGGATAACCATAGCCCTGAGGTGGTTCATTTGTGCCACTTTAATGAGGAGTGAGTTTTCATTTCCTCATTGGGTACAAGTTCAAGTGACAACAGATAATTGAGGAAAATTTAAATCACTTGGACCCATTTGTGATTATAGAACATGTTTTTGGGTTGTCATTATACCATGGATGTCATGTTGTGTAAATTGAATGAATTAGTCAAATGGGTCAATCAATCATGTGATTTAGGCCAAACTGAGCCCTATGAACTTTATTCTTAGTCTAAATGATGTTAACTTGGGCTAAAATTATTGGTTCAAGGTGTAAAGAGTTTATATTTATAGTAAATAGAGTTTAAGGATTAAGAACATTAGGGATTAAGGCTTAGGGTATAGGTTTTAGGGTATATAAGGTACAATCATGATGGTGATTGGGGTAAATTTGAGCTCCTTGATTTTATATCTATGAGTAAACAATGTGAATTTGGGATCAATTATCCCCCACATCATCATGGATTGAGCCTACGAAGTCAATTATGGTAATGACTGATGAAATTTTAACCAAGTTCATCCATGTGAATCTATTTCTTAATTTATATTAATGATATTAATTAGGGATAGATTGATCCTAGGGGTCTACTAAGCCTCAATGTAAGAAATTTCATCTATATGATATCAATTGGGGATCTAAGTGCTCACCATATTAAAAAAATAAGCTTTTTTTCAATTTGATATGCAATTCAGTCTAAAAGAGCTATGTGCAAGGAATTACATTCATATATAATGCAAATTGGGGCTTACTTGGCCCTGATTGTATACCATATTGAACCAATTGAGTATTTAGTTCCATATGATACAAAATTGGGGCCAGTCGAGGCTTGACCAAGGAATTGTGTCAACATAATTTTAATTAGGGCCCTAATTACACACCTTATTAAAATAATTGAGTGTTATCATGAATTTGATATGAAATCATGGCTAGTCAAACCCTTTATAAGGAATTATAGAGCCATCTTTAATAACAATCAGGGTTCTGACTGTGCACCAAATTCAACTGAAAGAATATTTGGTTTAATATGATCTATGAAATTTAGTCCAAACAAACCTTGTGTAAGAAATTTCATCCTTTTATTGTCAATAGGGGGCTCTATTGGTCCCAAATACATAACATATTGAATCAACCAAGTACTTAGTTCAATTGAATATGCAATTATGGACAACCAAGTCTCATGCAAGTAACTAAATACATCTAATGTCAATTACAACTTCATTGGCCCTAATTTTAAACTATATCCAGCTAATCATGCATTTGGTTTTATCTTATATACATAATTGGGGCCAACTGATACCCATGAAAGTAATTTCTTCCATGTAATGTTCTAGTTGGGTTCCATTAGCCCCAATTGCACACCATACTAAACCAATTGAGTATTCAAGTTCAATATGATATGTAAATGGGGCCACTCAATCCCCAAGAAAGGAATTACATCCATCTAATGTCACTTGGGGCTTTAATTACACCATGTTAAATCAATTGATATTTTTTTCAATACTATACACAATTGAGGACAGCTAAGTCCTATGTAATTAATTGCTTCCACCTAGAATATCAATCAAGGCATTTTACACCCTGTGCAATGAATTGTGTCCATATAATTTATCAATTATGAATATTTTCCCCTAATTGCACATCATATTTAGGCAATCAAGTATTTTCTTTAGTATAATATTTATAATTAAGAGTAATTGGTCCCCGTGTAAGGAATTATTTCAATATAATGTTAATTAGAGATTTGATAGCACAAGTCATATTAGACAACAATATTAATCTGAAACCAATATTTGATCTTAAGACTACTAGATGTAATGGCTCCTATTTAGGTTTTAGGATGTTGATAATATGTAATGTGATCATGTTATTAACGTAATCATATTATTAAATAATTTGATCATGTTAATAAGAAAATTAATAATGTGATCATGTTATTAATGTGATCATCTTATTAATGTGATCATGGTATTTGAATTTGAATTCAATTCCCATGCCTTTTAGCTCAGGAATGGCTTGGATTACCGAATATACAATTAATTTTTGAAAGGTATGAAAATAAATAACAAATTTCAACTTTGATTTCCATATACACTAATAATTTCAATGTGAAAATTCAAAAACTTGATACCATAATTAAAATCATGCTCTCCTCTTTCCAAAAATATGATTCTTATATTTTTTGGACTAATTTAAGGTTTCAAACTATATTTATTTCACAACTCCTCTTTTCAAAAAAATAAAAAAAATATCCTTGCACAACTCATTGTCACCAAGTATAAAGTAACACACTACCTTCTTTTTCACCATCACCTCCATTAAAGATATAAAATTATTGTTACTTTATGTTTCGTGCACAAAAATTGAAATGATTCCCACTATCATTAGTTTTACATGAATGACTTCTACTAATATACTCTTTTTCACTTACAAAACCCCACTTTACTAAAAAAAATATTATATCTCTTCCAACATAACCTTACACCTTTGGAGGAATTATTAATTTATAATTCATTCAAACTTTAAATAATTTCAAATAACTTAAATTACAATTAACTGTAAAATTCATAAATCTCAACTTATTATTATTGTTAAATAATTTAATTTCCATACAATTTCATTTTTTAATTTAAAAAAAATCATTTTATTTAATATAAAAATTATGTTTTTTAAGGATATATAAGAAAAAAATCTAGTATATAATAACAGACAAAAGTGATGATTTATATACGCAATTTTCATTAAACTATAGCAAACAAATGAAATTAAATAATTACAACAATTTATAATAATTATAATAATAGTTAGGTTTTTTTTAAAAACTCGATAATTTATTATTTTAAAACTAATAATAAGTTAGTAAAATTATTATTATAACTAATAACAAATTGGTAAATTTATAACTAAAAATATTATTATTTAATTTTTTTTTCAAATAACTTCTCAAATCAATATATTAAATTAATTTATATATATAATATTAATTGTTAAGTATATAGATCGTATAAAAATGAACATGTCTAAATTTATAGTTTCATTTATTTATAATGGTTTAATTATTTAAAAATAGTTAACAAGCCTCCAAAGTGATGGCTTCTTTCGGAAGTACTTGTCAACCAAACCCACATATCACTAATAGGTAATATTTCATCATTATTTTAGAGATTGGTATTAAAATACATCTAAACTTAATCAACACTCATAAATTGTGTAGGGTCCACATTTTCTACATATCATAAAGTCCATATTAAAAAATATTGAATATTCAAAAAATTATGATTAAATCATTCATTAAATAATATATCAATAAATTTATTTATTTATATTAAGGGTAGAGGGTTTTTTTTTAAAAAACTAGGGACCTCTAACCTTAGAAGACAAACAATCAATCAAAACTTAGAAAGTCCAAATACAACCTTTAGTCTGATACAAACAATAATATAAGCCAAACGACAACAACCAACACAAAAACAATGAAAATATAACCAACCGAGGAGTTTTAAGGCCCAAACCGTCAAACCTAAAAATGAAACAAGCTATTAAATATAAAAATAATAAAACCTTTAGATTTAGCAAATAATATCAAACCCTTCATTCCCTACCCCTGCCTTCCACGCAATTTCTACATCGCCCTCTAGAATGGAGTAGCAATTTATACTAGCCCTTTCTCTTGAGGATGTGATGATCAAAACTCTAGCTTCTTCGGTGACATCTAAAATTTTCCTAGATTGAGTAGATATTGAGTTACATTCAAGAGCATTTTCATCTTTATTTTCTCCCATTTCGATATGGTGCTCCACAATAGGGTCTGTATCATTCTCTTCTTCTACCTGTGAGATATCTCTTCCATCATACTCTGGACCACAAACTATTAGAAGATCTAAAGATGCATGTTTCCACCAAGTCAGTTCAGAGTTTCTTTTTACAAGAGAAGGACAATCTAAAGATAAATGATTGGTATTAAAACACTTACAACACCTAAATGGTAGCCCTTTATAGTCCAGCGACTATCTCCGTATTTGATCTTCTACTATCAAATCTATGGAGGCTAGAAGATCAAGCGTCAATGAAGACTAAAATTTTGGAAAATGTGGTATGAGACAACAAATTAGTGGCTGAATCTGTCCTTATGAATTTGCCAATGGAATTATCAATAGCAATGAAGTGAGGTTTACTTCAGAAATGAAGGGGAAGATGTGGGAGGCAGATCAAAATAAGTTGGGATGAAAACGTATCAGAAAGGGGGTTGAAATTTAGATCATAAGGTTTCATAAACAACTGATGATGGTTCCAGCTCCACTGATGCCCCATAATAAGACCTTTATCAGAAGATAGAAGAAAAACAACAATAAAAAACCCTTTGCATAAGGATAAAGTTCCACTATTCTAAGGAGATCCACTCATTTAAACCCTGAAGATTGGCCCAAAGTTTTTAAAACTGGTATATGACTCCTCTTCTGAGATAATATTCTTTGTTTGCCAGGGCCGAGTTGAGGGCATCATCTTCTAGGTTGAAAGAGAGACTAGCTGAAGTCAGTTTCAGGTTCTGGCGTTTGAGGGTTCTGACCGCCTCTGAAAAAGTTTTAGTCACTTCCCCGCCAGCCAATGCATTAGCTATCGACATAGAGAGATTCAATACCTGCAACTAACTTTGCCTTGCGTAGACTACCTCGGCTTTCATGGAGAGGAGAGGGAGGTTGATCACCAAGCATTCCAACCTCCAAACCTGACCCACTATCCTGAGGAGCAGACAGATCTCCATATCCCTTACCCAGCGCTTGCATATAAGGGCCATGGAGAAAAAACCAGTAGTATCACCACTTAACCCACATTTGTCTGAAACAGGGGATGAAGTTTTGAAAATATTATAGGTAGGCTGAAGAGAACGCGAGTAGACATCACAAAACTCTATAATTATGTATGTTATTATAATGGCCCATATCAATAAACTTATTAAGTTTTCACTTTTTAACATAATTTTTTATAAAATTTATTAAATATGAAAGAAAATTTAAAAAATAAATAAATAAATAAAATAACAAATTTTATTTCACATGTCAATACCTTATTCACTATTCATTATTTAACAATAAATATAAAAAATATTAAATATACAAAATATTTAAATTTGACCAATTAAAATTAAAGATTAGATAATGGCATTGGCATTTGGACCCTTAGGTTGTTTGTTCATCTCATTTTATAGGATTTCAATTTTTTTTAAAAAAAAGGTAGACTAGCACTTCTATGTAAACATGGAATTTAGTGATATGTGGAGACATTTTTACTATTTTAACTGTAATTTACATTAAAAAAAATTAAACCATAAATGTGCACTAGTTGAATTTTATACCAACTGTATATCTATCCACTGAGATTGTTAATATAATATAATATATTAGTTTTAATATTTTATTAATTTTTAATAAAATAATTTTTTGAAGTTGAAATTTTATTATAAATTTAATAATTTATTTTTTACAATAAAAATTTAAATTTAAATTAATTTTTTTATTATTCTTAAAATTTATGAAAAATAAATTTTAAATTTATATTTTTAAATTTATAAACATAATAATATGTTATTAGTTTTAATAATAATTTAAATTTAAATTTAAAAAAAAAAAAAAAAACTCCCATTAATGGGTTTGGGGGAATTACTAATAAATTCTGTCAGACGGATATTGTAGATTGGATTCCTCCCCCTCCATGTGTCTTCAAACTTAATTTTGATGAGGTAGTTTGGGGCAACCCAGGTGCTTTTGGCATCAGGGGTATCATTTGAGATTGTGTTGGCTCTTTGATTTGGACAACTTTGTTTAAATGGGTTGATGGGACTCATAACGACGTTGATGCTTAAGTGTTGTCTTTAGGAATTAATCTAGTGGTGTAGTGTGGTATTTATAATTCAATAATCAAAGGAGACTCAATGATCATGATCCATGCTTTGTAGAACATGCATGCATGTGTGTGGCATATTGAAAACATCCTAGGACAGACTTGGGATTGTTTGAGCTCTATTTGTCCCTAAGAAAATGCTCATTGTTTTCATGAAACAAACTCGTTGGCAGATTTCTTGGCCAATTAGGATATTGGTTAGGTCGAGGATTTCATTAGTGATAATTTGTGAGGGATTTGGCCTATGGCACCTCCTAGTGTTTTCAAGATGTAAAGCTTGTTCAAGCCTTATGGGGCATGTCTCATGGGTGTTTTGGGAGCTTTTCACAATTCACTGTTGTAATCATTGATTGCTATGCTATGATTTTATTGATTATTTGTTGATGGCTTGTGTCAAGCGGAGAATTATGTTGCCATTTATTTGTCTCATTGCCTTGTACATGTGCTGAGTTATTCAGATGATTTTGCATTCGATGTTGGACAAAGCAAAGAATCAAGCATTTGTTGTAAATTTCCCTTAGCAAATCTTTGTTGGGAGTGGGGGCCAAGTTGAGAGATATGTCCTTTGAGAGAGTGGTTAGTGAAGTGAAGATTAAGTATGTGTTCATGGTTTAGTCTGAACAAATTATGGAAGCAGTAAAAGCCTTTGTGGGGTTTTTTTTGCGAACTCCTCACAGAGTTAAGGTAAATTATGACTTAGCATCACTTTTTATTGGCAATTTACTATTGATTATAGAGGAAAAAGGTGTAGTGAAAGAGTTAGTAGAGAGGGTGATAAGGCCTTGTTACCAGGTAGGTCTAAAGGAAGCCATTGCAAGTTACACTCAAAAAATCCAAATTGTTCTCCATCTCTCGAGTAGGAAATGACTAGTCTCACTCCTCTCTCAGTATTTTAGGAAATAGAGGTTCGGTTGGTAAAGGATTTAAATTTCATTGAGCATGTTTAAGAGGTCATTTGATCATTGACTCACTTTGAGAGGAGGATTTAGATGGTGAATGTTAAATCTTTGTAGGCTCTCCTACCTTCACTCAACTTTGTGTTAGTACTATGTTATTCTTCCAAGGCAAGGAATTCAACTTTGTAGTTGGTTAGGTTGTTTGGGGGTGGGATGGAAATGCCACTCCTGATTCGGGTGTTGAAATCCTCATTGGGTGGGGTGGCTCAGCCTTATAGTGAGATGGCAGTATTTGGGGATGGTATGTGCTTGACTTTGATGGGTAGAACTAGGGCAGGTCTGGATGTGGTGTTAGGAGTGAGGGACTTGGTCGTAGATGAGGAGGTGGTCATGACTATAGTAGGAGGGGGACAAACAAATCTTTTGATAGAGGTACAAACCTAAGACCCATTTCACAAAGTGTTTTAGTGATGCATCTTCTACTTGTGATTGCTACTAGTTTTTTGTTGATTCTTTGTTAGTTTTTTTATTGATTTGGTTGATGGTCATTTTAGACTAATCAAAGTTGGTTTTTGTTTGGTATTATCGAGATTGTTTATCCTGAGTGTAATTTTAATTTTTTGTTGATTATAACCAATTGTGATTGTTTGGTACTTCTTAATCTCTAATAATGTTTTATTCAAAACTTATGAATTTTTTTATTGAATCTGTATTATGAGTGAAGGCCCCCTTTAACCCTTGATTATCTATAATAAAAAAATTAAAAAAATAAAATAAAATTCAAAATTTAAAACAAATCAATTTTATCTATTCTTTATAATATCTTTTTATTTTCTATTTATTTTTTATTTACTTTTATGTAGACTTTGTTTTCTATAATATTTTTTATTTTATTTTAATAAAAGTATTGGTATCATATTTTTTCCTAATCAAAATTTAAAAGTCAACATATTTAACATACATGCAAAAGAAAATCACAGATATTATTTTAGAACACAACTTATGGTGAATAAGTTGTAAGTAATATAATTAGATTATCTTGATTTTTTTAATTTATTATTTCAAATTTTTTTGAATTGTTGTAATTAAAATAATATAGTTTTATTTATTTGTTATAGAAATTTGTTATATAGTTAAATAATAAAATATACTATTATTTAAAAAAGGATCAAATTTGAAGTAAATATTTTTCAAATATATTTTAACTAGAATGTAAATAAATAAAATATTTTATAAAAAGTAAAAATTATTTGTCAAATTTTTTTGATAAATAATTTTATTTTTTTATAAATTTTTTTTATAAAATATATTTTTTATTTACTTTCTAGTTAAAATATATTTGAAAAATATTGACTATCTACTTTTTGGAAGAAACTGCTTTGGTAAAATGTGAGTTGACGTAGGTTGTGGATCCTTATGATGTTATTTGTTACAATCATCTCCATTTTGCTTTTCCAAATGGCTAACTCATGAGAAATAGATGTAGACATTCTATTCAGAAGATAAATAGGCTGGGGAGGTGGATTCCTCTAGTGTAAAGCATTTTAAAAATCAACATGGATGGGTCTTCTCAGGGAAACCTTGGCATTGCTAGAATTGATGGAATTGGTAGAGATAGTTTGGGGACTATTCAGTTTAATTTGTTTGGTTTATAAAGGTCATCATAATAATAATTTGATGGAGGCTCTTTCTATTTTATATGTTGTGGAGTGTGCTTGTGTTCTTGGATGGAACAGGTTCATTTGTGAATCTAATTCATAGGTGGTGGTGCATCTGTTGACCTAGCAACATTCTAAGGCTGTTAGTTGGCAGTGAGTTTTGGTTGTTAACCAGATTCTTAGTTTGTGTGCTTTTTTAGATTATGTTACTTTCAGTCATATCTTTAGGGAGTGGAATGGCATTACAAATTGTTTGGCCAAATGGGCTTATGATCAAATGTAAAACTAGAATATTATGGATAAGGGTCAATTACCTTTGGATTTGTCTCAGTAGTTAAATCACTTAGTGGAACTTGATAAGCCTATTTGATACCCTTGCTTTGTATTTCTTCTTATTTGAATAAATTTTAACCCCTCTTTTATTTAAAAAAAATTATTTGTCAATTTTAAATGAAAAATGAATAAACATAATTTTTATTATAAAAGTTAATTAATTATACATCATTAATTTATTTTAAAATTTTGTTAAATAGAAAATTAAATTTTTATATTAATAAAAAAAAATATCATTAAAATATAATTTTGAGAACAGAATATTAAATTTTAATTAACAGAATACACATAGTTAACATTCTATTTTTAGAACAAATTTATAAGTAAATTATAAATTTAAAGAGAAATTATTGCTTACATTGATTTTATTAATTTTGGATCTTAATAAAAAATTAAATGTGTAAATAATTAAATTTTTATTTTAAAAATGAAATTATAAATAATAAGTTATATTGATTATTTTTAAGAGGGGTTAATTATGGTTAAATATACATAAGTGATTAACATATTTTCGAGATTTGAACTTAAATAAATTGGCTAAAGTAAAGCCACTTTAACCAATTCACCTATATATCATTGGCTATGTATACATTTAATCAAACTCTCACTATAATAAAACTTAAAATATTATTAAATTATATATATAAATTTTTTTTATAAATATTTTTAAAATTTTAATTAAATTATAAAAAATAAATATTTAATGTTTTATGTATTTTGTATGGGATGAGTTACCATAGAAAAAATCACGATCATTATAACACTATTGATGGCAATAATAAAGATAATAATAATGATTATAAATTAATTATTACTTTGTTTTATTTTTTATAAATATATTTTCATTATGCAAATGATGACTCCTCTATAAAAATTAATTATGATGATAATATTTATTAAATTTTGGTTTGAAAATTATATTTGATAATAATTTTATATTGACATTTAATCATTTTCAGAGTTATATAACATCTAAATTATTTTAAATGTTATTTTTTCTTATTTTTTATATTATTTTTATTATAATTATAATATTAAGTAATTATAATTAAAATAATTATGTAATCAATTAATTTTATTTTATAATATAACTTTTCAAATATTATAAATATTTTATTTCTAACGTCAAAATTGTCAAAGGATGGGAAATTTTGAGATATTAAACAAAAAAATAGAAATGTATGAGTAAAAATTCTTAAAGCAATTGTTCATGCAAAAATCATTAATTTTGGTTCACGGTTAGTCCTTGCTTTTGTGATTAAGTTTCCTTTGTGATTAAGTTTGCATGTAAACTGCAATGCAAACTTGATTTAATAATTTTGCATATAAATTGCAATGCAAACTTGATTTAATAATTCATATTTGAAAATAAAAATTTATTGTTTTTATTGTAATAAAAATTTAATTAGAAATAGTTTTTTTAGAGCGGACCTATAAAAGAAGTATCAAATTGTAGTGGTTATCTTAACCAAACCATTTAATATCTATCAAGCTAGTATCTAATCATGTTGGTTGTCTTAACCAAGCCATACCATTATAATTGATCAGTGTAATCTAGCTAACTAATTTCTAGTTACACCCAAGAAAAAAAATAAAAAATTAATAAAATTAATAAATAAATAAAAATTGTTGTTTAAAGTTTTTTTGTATTCAAAATCTTGCATGGACAATGAAAAGGAGGATGACATGGAATCAATTTTAAAAATATACAATGATCTTTTTTGAATAAGTTTGAAAAGCCTTAATGTTCACATTATTTTGTATAATTAAAATTATCTCCTTTCTAAAAAGATCGTGCCATAATAGAGCACATTATTCAGTCACATAAAAAATAACATATTGAATGTAAACATGCTCCATTCAAATCATGCTCATGACTGATTTAGGAGGTCTTTTATAAATTCCTCCACATGAGTAGGTATTGGTTGAATAAAAAATAATTTACTGAAAAAAGATTCTATCAGTATTTCTTTGACAAGATTAATAATTTGAATTTGGAAATTCAATTAAATATTATATTTTTTATTATTTAACGATTTGAATTTAATTAATAATACTTATTTTAGAAAGACCATGTCAAACTGTTTTACCTTCTAAATATCAATTGAATTAATTATATAACTTCTAAATACAAATTTGTTATATATTAATTTAATGAGAAAATTTAATTGTCTTGTATTCATACCATTTCTAAAATAAAAAAAATTATTACCAATGAATACTAAAGATTATGCCCTTTTATGTCAAACACCTCAAGATTATAATCCAAGAATTACACAAATCCGGTCATATCATCAGCAAATATCAATATTTTCACTTTTTTAAAAGTCTATTGCAAGCATGGTGAGTGTGTACGGGAATAAAATAACAAGGAATTATGTCTTCTACACATGATGTTTGTATTCGTAATGCAAGATGGAAATTCATATGAAGATATACAAGATGATGAGGGTGGTCATAAGGAAACTAAATTAATTGACTATGGAACACATAGTAGAATTATAAAAAGAGGAGGTACCTTATACAATATCAGTTCCAATATTTTTTTATAAATTTAAAATAAAAGACAAGTTATGAATAATTTGATTTATGGAGTAAAGTAGAAATGGAAATTAAAATTAAAACAACGATTGCTAAAATAATGGCTCCCATCTGTAACACAACTATTCAATGACAATATCCTCACCACTGCTCACTACTGACAGATATTGAAGTGGATAAAAGCCAAAGCAGTTTTCAGGTTCATTCATATGGTAAGTTCTCTTTAGAAATGTTAATATACAAGTGCCAAAAAATTTAAAATTTGTTGTACAGAGGAAATACAACATGCTCAATTAATTAAAAATAAAATAAATTTGATTAAAAAAATCTTTTATTAAAGTTAAAAATATGGTCCAAATAATAGTTTGATAGAGTGCATGTCAACAAATTTTTATTAAATAGGTATGGAAGCTACTCAATAGTGTTAGCTAATTTCAAAAAATGGGAAGCTACTGTAGAGATAATTAGATGGTTGCATGGTACGATTGAAGACTGAAAACCGAAAGATCTAAAATAACTAGTTTTATGTCTCTTCGATGGATGTATTTCAAAAATGGCTGGGTAAATATATGAGCACCAAGAAATTCAAGAATCGATGGGTAGACTGTTGGAACGGGCAACAGAGAGCAAATAAAATTGTCCCGATGTCCCTTATATACCTCAAAGTGAACATTTCTAAATAGAAATACCTTGGCCAGAAGGACTCGAGTTCTGCCATGTTTTTCGTCCCAGCAGAATAAATAAACATTGTCCTCTATAGAACAGAGTAGGAAGGTTCATGCCCATATCATTTAGAAAGACTATAAATTGTTTAGCTTTTAAATGTAGGGATATGGAGAGTGCAAACTAAGTATTTGACAAAATGATGAAAATAAATTTGGTATCAATGAAGATAATAACTGAAGGATACATTCACAATAGACATGTTGGGAAGCTCATACAGTTGTTACAAACAATTAGTCATCGCAATATGTGTCCGATAATTTCATATTTCCTGTTGTTCTTCGCTCATGTTGGTAAGCCTTTTCCAACTTAACAGCTCAATACATTTTCATAATTTTCTTCGTTCTTAGTGAGTTAAAAAAGTTGAGAAAAACAACTAACATATGTTTTACCACCACCAAATTGTTACAATGCACAGTTTATTACGAACATTTTATAACAACTACCGATCAATTTTTGGTAAATAAAATTCATAGATAACTACAATAGCTACATTGAAAATTATTAACCGTATAATGCCAGTTTGACTACCCAACACAATGAAAGAAAATTCAGGGTATTACATAACATTTGTAAAGTACCAGTTACTATACTACCTATACTGCAATCGAAGACAACAGTATGCCACAAAATGCGATGCCCAAATAATGAGGAGTGAATTTTCTCTCTCCATTCTTATGGTAACACCATAAACACCTATAACAACACTACCTCTCGTTATCAAACTTGTACTAGATGATAATAATCTCTGCTACACCAACAGATACCAGAACTAGAGTTAAATGTTAGATGTGGTTGTTGAAGCCCTTTTCAACCACACTGCTCCCCAAAATAACTCGTCCAGCTGCAAGACCAAGTGAACATTATAATTTATTCATATTCGTTCATTTGCTACCTAGAAATTTTGTGTCAGAGATTACATGATACTCAAAATATGAGCAGTAAAATAGGCAAACATCAAACTGGAGTGAATCACTGTAAGTAGCTCCATATAATTTATAAACAAAATCGAATACCTCGCCACATTGTCATAGATTACACAAAAAGAAACCCAATTATTAGAGTGCCGGTTGATTTGTATGATATCTATAACTCTCATAGTCGTGTATTACATGTGTCAGCATCAACAATATTCATGCTCAAATTTTTACCATAAAAACCAACGATGACCAGAAGTGTAATTAGGAATTTGCCAATTACATTGCACGGTGGAGGGATAAATTTAACTAAGACAACTTGGAGTTATTTACTCAGCTAACACTTAGTAGCCATAACTAATTGCACATCCTCCGAGCTAAGTGCTCTACAACGGCTCCTAGGCAGCACCAATTAATCCCAGCTCATCTGCAACAAATTGTGACTCCATTTCCAACCATCTCCTCACCACATCACACACACCATCAATGACACGTACCTTTTATTCTCTACTTTTTTGGTCTTCTCCATGCAACTCAACTTCACAATGCTCTGCACGGGCTCCGTCTGCACCAAGAACATGCAATGAACATTATGCTTTTCTTATAAAAAACATGCAAGTTTAACTCCTCCGAAAATTATGATTTTTCAAATGGAATGTTCCGCAGAAAGATGGGTATACAGTTTAGAATTTTAATAGATTCACTCTATCCATTAATTTTAACAGATTTCTTGTCATTTTTTATACCATAAGATTGTTAATTTTTGTGTTATATTACCAGTTTCATTTAATTTCAACAGATTTTTTTGTCATTTTTTATGCTGTCAGATTGTTATTTGTTGTGTTGTATTTCAAGTGTCATTTTTGAAATTGTTAGGAATAAATACAGAAATTAGTGCTGAACAATTTCACAGAATCACAATAATAGATATAAATAGAGATGCATAGAGAATAAAAATAAACATGCACAATAAGAAGACCAAATTTAACGTGGTTCATCCAATGTGGGCTACATCCACCAAAAAACACTTGCTTAGATTTTATTACAAACCCCCAGAGTACAATCACTCTCAGATCTATCTTCACAATTACAATGCACAAATAGTGTTTGGAGCTACACTCAACAAACCCTCCTGAATTCACACTCTCTTCTACCTTCTCAAATCCTAGTTCTCATGATGTATTACATACAAAATATCCATCAATACATAATACATTAACAAAGCGGTATTACAAAACTATGGGTACCAAAACCATGCGCATAATCAATCCAAAACGGTTTTTCATTAACCCCCATTTATCGGGCTCTACCACCCTTGAAACCCTGACAAGAATACATATAGAGTGTACATTACATTTAAAATGTATAGTAGTTGAAAATACATTGTAATTTATAAATAGGTTCCATAACACAACATAAATAAGTTTTAAATTATAATATTGATATAAACAAAATATTCCGTGAGATCATATAGTGGAATATTCTTTAATATTTAATGTTAAAATCTAGAATTCATAAAATATTATTTTATTTTAAAGTTTTTCATTGACTAAAATAAGAAAAAAATTATTTATTTCATTGATTCCTATAGTACCTTGTAAGGTAGGGACTAAAAATTATTTCGTAGATTCATCTCAGAAAGAAACAAAATTAATTAGTTTTGTGTACCTTTATGAGAGAGAATATTTGGTGTTTGCGCATAAGAGACCACCAAATAAATTGAAAATTTAGAGAAAGGTTTATCGTAAATACATCATTAATTCATTTATTGAAAATTTACATTTTATTATTATTATTTTTTGAATAATTATATTATTGTATATGATTTGATATTTTAAATCATTGTCATATTCTATTAATAGGATTTTATTTTTACATTGTAATAAGTGTCAAAAGGCACAATGATTATCTTACGAGTAGTGACTTATGAATATTATGTATTTGATGTATTATTACATTCAACTATGATTGTTTATGTTTGATTCATCATTACATTTAGTTTTGATCACTTGTCAAAATGATATTTTCTATACAATTTAATTTTTTTTTATGGATTGTTGTTGTTGTTGTTGCGATCAAAGGAATCTTAGCAATTATTATTGTTCAATAATTATTATTATGAAGTTATTTTTTATATAATTTTTATGACACTAGGTCTTGTTGATGTTTATGGTTGTTTTACAAGTGCATGGATTAGCCACATGAGTAAAGTATTATTTTAGTAAAATATGGGAAAAGGATGATGTAAATCATGAAGAGATAGAGATTAGGTCTCTAATTGACCATTGATATCATTAATTTCTCATAGGTAGTTTAGTCACTTAATTGTTTTAACCTAAAAAATAAATTACCTTCGAGTGGTTAGTAAAAAAGAGACATCATTGATGTATATTGATCAAGAGATTATAATAGTTGTTTTGTAACGTTGTCAATATACATATAAAAATCCAACTAGGGTGAGATTGATGCCAAAATTTATCTAGTTTAGTTTCTTGATGTATTAGCAGCATGAGCAAGTGTTGGTAAATCAAGGTAATAGGAGTCAACACCAACTTATTCCACTTAAAGATGGAACTTCTCTAAGAAATGTACTCAACTGACAAAGGTCATAAAGTAAGATGTTGAAATAATAGTGCAAAAACATTTACTACATAATTTTTTAGGAAGGTCATGTAACCTCAAATAAGTAGCATTAATACCACTTAAGGGCAAAGACAAAGAAAAAAAGTGAGGCATAATTAGTGTTTAACCCTAAATTTAGATATGTGGGGGCATATAAGGTTAAGGGTTACTATATTAACTTTTACACAAGGATGGTGAACTAACCTAATTAGTAAGCCAATTAAATATAAAACTTAGATAAAATATTTGAAATTTATATAACTAAAATTACTAAAAATATGAAAGTACAACTATTGATGGATATTACAATAAATATGAAACAATCATGCTTAGCTAATTTACTATGCTCATGCAGGGCTTATCTGGAATATGATGGAATTGGACTAAAAGATGATCTTAGAATAGTCATAAGATTCTAGGAATATTCTTTTTGTAGCTTCAGATGCTTATGTCAGATCTGGACAATTGTGTTGATGCAGGTGACCAACTAGAGCCTTCTAGGTTTTCTATCACATTTATTTTGATGTATGGGTCAATGCATGGAATTGAGGGGGCAAAAGGAGATCTTAAGTGGACATGTTTTTCTTGAAAAATAAGAAATATCAACTTGTGTAGATTGTTTGAGACACTTACACTCAAAATTTCAAAATGCTATAAGAACATGAATTATAGTATTTCAAGTCTAGTTTATAAACTACTATTTTTTTTTAATGGTCAAGTACTACTATTTTTTATAATAATCATAGTAGATAACTTTTAGTGCACCAAATCATTTTTTGAGCATCATTAACTTTTTTAAAACCCTTTGATAAAAAGTTAGATAAGATCATCTAGTTTGTAAACTCTTTTTTTTATAAATTTAATAAATATTTATTTTTTTACTAATTTCACAAACAAATAGACCCTAAAATATGTGTAGACACTTCATTTTAACCATTTCTGTATCTAAAATGCAATAAAGAAGTGATTTTACATAACACATGTAAATTCGATCAAAATTGTCATTTAACCTAATTTACTTGCACAACTATAATTTTAGCCCAATATCTCAATGACACATCCCTAATTAGGGTAACAAATTGTTTTACATCATTAATTATATCTAATTAATCCCAATTCTAATGAGTTCTTTGCAAGCATCTTCACATGAAATTAAGTGAATACTTTATTGATAAAGAAACATTGAAAACTTTATGTTTCTTATAATGTCTAATTAATCATTTTAATCAATCAGCTTAATCATTCTTCTAATGGAAAATTCCATGAATTTGAAAAATTCAATGAATTTGAAATTATCTATTTTACAGAAAGCAAAAATGAGTTATTACCTCACATATGTAATGTCATAGGGGAAAGTCAATGAAATAGAGTTGAGTGTGGGTAAGGTGGATTATGACATGGCCACTTACACACACTCTTACACCCCTCTTACACATTTTTTCCCTCTTACACACTCCAAGAGGACTAACAATTACATTTTCTCTTTCAAATATCTTTTATACTTTAAAAATCATGGCATATATTATAGATTCCAAAGGTGTAATCATGTATTTGAGGATTAATACTCAACCCTCCATCTTAAGATGATATGAATGATCTAAAATGATTTACAATATATATAAATAGAACACTCACACCTCTCATTTCATCAAGATTCTTAATGTAAACTTACTCTGGTGGATTATTCCAAGAAGCTTCACCACTCTCTCATGCCAAGCCAAAACTAAGACTAGGTGTAGACAAGGAGAAGTATTTCCCATGAAATAAAATCAAGCATCGATGAAGACTCCTACATCTACAATCTGAGCTCAACCTCTTTAGACCAATTTTCAAACATATTTTCAAGGAAGGTAAAAGTGTCATTTTTATAAAGTTCCAAATTACATTTCTTGTTCGTTAATCACATAGTTCAACCTAGGGATTAAGATTGATAAGTTATATATTTAAATTTTGTAATGTCTCTAATTTATATATGAATCATTTAAAGAAGACCGTTAACCTATCTCAATCTTATAGGCTAATTTGGGTGTTATAAGGGATATTTGTGTGTTAGAACACTATTCACATGTTATTGTTCATAAACACTATTCACTAACACTATTCGTGAGTCATTGTTCACAAGTCACAATTCATGGTGACATGACAAGTGATTTGGCAAGTGATGCAGTTGATAATACAACAAAGGAGGTGAGTTATGGAGTTATGTGTCATGGCCTACAAAGAATCTAATGCATGTGAAGGTGTGGGATACCTTTGGCACATGTGAGAGACATTTGACACATGTCAGAGATCTTTGGCACATGTGAGAGAATAAGACACATGTGGAAGACCTTTGACATATGTGGGAGACTAAGGTACATGTGGGAGACATTTGGCATATGTGGGATACCTTTGACACATGTGGGAGTCTTTTGGCACATATGATATATCTTTGGCACATATGGGAGAACAAGGCACATGTGGGAGACCAAGGCACATGTGGAAGATCAAGGCACATGGGGAGATATTTATTACTATTATTCAATAGTGCATCCAACTAAGTGTGGCACCATTTTTATTAAGCATGAAGTTTCCTTCTCTCCTCTCTTTCTCCCTTCATTTTCTATATATAGGAAGATTCTCATTTGTAAATTCATTATTGATATTATAACCCCCTATAGGGTTTGAACTTATGTTCATACTTTCATCTTCCTTGGATGAAAACCCATTGAAGATTTACATCATTAGAGGAAAACCCATTGATCTCTTTAATCATGCATCAAAGTTGTAGGTTTCGTGTGTGTTGTTTGCAGGATCTCCATTGATGTTGTGTGGATATTTGGTGTTGCAATATATATGTAAGTGTTTGGTATTATTTTAGCATTGTACAATCTATTTTATGTAAGTGTTAATGTTTATGGATATTATCCCAAACACTATCATATGTACTTCAGCTATTTGTATTGGAAAACCAAAAATTATAGTGTTGAAAGAGTTATTATAGATATGTGTTGTGTTGAGAAATAATAATTATCATAGTTGAATTTAATTCAAGCTATAATTAGGAAAGTATATTAGATTTGAGTCTTAAGTGTTGAGTGTGAGTTAGTAAGTATGAGTTGGTAGTTTTATATATTTGTGTGTGTT
This sequence comes from Torreya grandis, assembly GCA_037957365.1. NCBI lineage: Eukaryota > Viridiplantae > Streptophyta > Pinopsida > Cupressales > Taxaceae > Torreya > Torreya grandis. The sequence continues at coordinate 516,713 of JARHVA010006255.1, read as the reverse complement.
TAACAAATATCCTAGTTAGGGCTATTTTAGTGGTATCAGAGATTTTCTAGTGTCATAGGTTCATTTTGTAAGGGATTTTATTGTAAAAATTAGTATTTGGTAAATATACCACTTAGGGATATTATAGTGGTATCAGATCCATGTATCTTGCCTGCCTATGATGTTTTATTTTATAGATTTGGATGTATAGTCTATGAATCATGGGAGGATTATTGATATTTTTAATGGATGAAATGTAGAGGAGCCTTGATAAAAGGCTAATTTCACTTCAATAGATTATGGATAACATGAAAATTTTAGTTCCATTCATGGGAGATAGAAAAGAGTTGAAGAAGCAAGAGTCCAAAGAAGAATGTCATCATCAACAACTTAGACCTTATTACGAGGCCTAATATGAAGCATATTATAATCTAAGCTTGTAAGTGCAAGCTGCCTTGACCCTCCATGAATTTTGTGACTTAGAAAGGAAGAATGAACTAAGAAAAAGAGGAAGAAGGAACAATCAAAATCATCTGAACAAGATTTCCACATTTGATGAAAGGCTTCAATTTACATTTGAATAATTATTAGAGATGTTCAAAGAAGAGATCTCCAAGAAGTTGGAGGAGAATAAAAATTTTGTGAAGGAAGAAGGATCGAAGAAAATTTTTGCAAAAGAAGAGGAAAAACTAGGAGTGGTGGGAAAAGAAGATAGTAGAAAAAATGACTTGAGAAGAAATTATCTTTGATTCACATGCAAAGAGTCTTGGGAGCCAAACCATTGATGCAATAACAAAGAGTAAATGGCAGAGCATGAACCATAACATGAGGGAACCACCATTCCAAAAAAAGAAGCTGAGGAAGAAAAACTTGAACCAGAACCTCAAGAGATTGTTGAGGAGGAGAAAATCTTCTTATAGGAAGAAGCAAGAGTTGAACCAGAGGCATTTCATGCCACATAAATTCAAGGCAAAAAATATTTGGTAATCAAATATGTTTTATTGATTTATAATGATTATATATCTCAAAAAAATAGTGAAGAAGTCAAGGAGGAGAAAACATCATTTGATGAATGCATAAGTGAGGAAGATGTTCTAGTTCTAGACACAATCATCAAGCCAATAGAGATTGAGTCCATGTTACATAAGGAATATGTCCAACAAGTTCAAGAACAACCAATAAATCATGTAGAGGATACCATGGAGGATGACATATTGGATAATGATTCCAGTGTTCCTCATACCATAGAGATCCATTTGGTTGATCTCAAGAGCGTAAATTCTTGAGACTTGATGAGCAATTTTCACATGGTGATTTAAGTAAATCTAAGTCTTCAATTGATGCCAGTATGAATATCAGAGTGGTGAAACAAAATAAAAAGTGGAGTGAAGAGGAGTTACTAGAAAATACATTGTTGTTTAGTTCAAACATGGGCTTTATTATGTAATATGCACACCACCTTCTAGGATTTCCACTTGAATGGGAATCACAATAGCTGGTTTGGGATCCTGACATTTGGAACTAGGAAGTGAATAAGTATTGCTTGAGGACAATCAATATTTGGGAAGGAAGAACTGTTATGTCCCCAATTTCTGTATGAATCATTTACAGAAGATCGTTAGCCTATCTCATTCCTGTAGGTTAAGTCAGGTGTTGTAACGGATATTTGTGTGTTAGAACACTATTCACATGTTATTGTTAATAGACACTATTCACATGTCACTATTCACTAGCACTATTCATGAGTCATTGTTCATGGTGACATGGTAGGTGATGTGGTAAGTGATTCAACTACTGATGTAATAAAGGAGGTGACTTGTGGAGTGATGTGGCATGGCCCATAAAGAATCTAATGCATGTGAAGAAGTGGGAGACCTTTGGCACATGTGAGAGATATTTGGCACATGTGGGAGATCTTTGGCACATGTAAGAGACTAAAGCACATGTGGGATACCTTTGTCACATGTGGAAGATCAAAACACATGTGAGAGATATTTTTCCCATGTGGGAGACCTTTGACACGTGAGAGATCTTTGACACATGTGGGAGACCAAGGCACATGTGAGAGACATTTGGCACATGTGGGAGACCTTTGGCATATGTGGTAGACCAAGGCACATGGGAAGACATTTGTTACTATTGTTCAATAGTGCATCTCACTAAGTAGGGTTATATTTTCCTTAAACATGATGTTTCCTTCTCTCCTCTCTCTCTCTCCCTTCATTTTCTATATATAGGGACCTTCTCATTTGTAAATTCATTCTTAATATTGGATCTCCATTGATCTTGTGTGGATATTTGGTGTTGCAATATATATGTAAGTGTTTTGTATTATTTCATTATTGTACTCTATTTTATGTAAGTGTTGTTGTTGATGGATATTATCCCAAAATATCATATGTAATTCAGATATTTGTATTGGAAAACCAAAAATTATAGTGTTGAAAGAGTTATTATAGCTATGTGTTGTGTTGAGCAATTGTAATTATCATAGTTGAATTTAATTCTAGTTGTAATTAGGAAATTCTATCAAATTTGAGTCTTAAGTGTTGAGTGTGAGTTGGTAGTTTAATATATTTGTGTGTGTTTAGAAAATATCCTAGTTGGGGACATTTTAGTGGTATCAGAGATTTTATAGTGTCATAGGTTCATTTTGTAAGGGATTTTATTCTAAAAATCATATTTATCAAATATCCCACTTTGGGATATTACAAGTTTTTTTATATTTTTTTGACTAATAATTGACTAACCTCTTTAAAATTTTTAATCTACATAAAAGCATAGGATATGTAACAAGTGTCAAAAGATACATTTTCAAGAATCATCATGCAAGAAAACCATGCACATGCATACTGAAATTATGTCTTGAAAATACATCTTGAAGGATTGGATGCATCCCACAACATTTTTTAGACTGCTAGCATTCTTCTAATTACCAGAATTAGCCTTCTAACAAGCTCATTTCCTTCTTTTCCCTCTAATTTGTTTTAAAACCCGTTCATGATAAAATGACAAATTCATGACTATGTAATAGTGAATTCAGAATAATTATCAATGAATTTGTCAAAGGAACTGGTGACATTGCTCTGGAAATTAGTGAAATCATTTTGAAACTATGAAATTGTCATTAGTGTTTTCTATGTTTTTTGCTTATAGGTCTTAATGGCAAATTGTTCACTTTATCGGTGAATTCATAAAAAAAAAGGTGAAGTCATATTGATTGCTAGAAAAATTGCTACATAAAAATGAAATCATTTCTTTACTATTTTATATTATGTTTCTTTTCTACATAATTGAGAAATTATAGTATTTAATATCAAAATTATCAAAATTGTTAGTGAAATTGTAATACCTAATGGCGAAATCATCATAATTGTCTTTTGTGTTTTTCCTGTTTGAAGGTTAATACCATAAAAATCATCATTTAAGACGCAAAAAAATATTTTATATAGTAAAATCACTTTTATCAATGGTGAAATCATCATTCTTAACAACGAAATCATTGATTGCATTGGTGAAAATTTTCCATCATCAGTGAATTTTTTTGACTGGCTTTCTCTTCTCCATGAGTAGGTTATAGTAGTGAAATTAAAGGGTTTAACACTAAAAATGGCCTACTAAATGGTGAAAAAATTCTATGTAAAATATTATAGTTAAACAAAACCAAATTTCAAGCTCTTTTTGGCTCAAAACCACTTGTATCAAACTTATAATCATCTTGTGTTTTAGGACCTTGGCCAAAGAGTGTTGTTTTGAGTCAAACATTTCAATTTCTATTTTCACATTTTAGTTTGGGCACTAAAATTAATTCACACCTCAATTTGGGTTTAACAAACTTGTTCATTTTCAAAGTTTTTTACTTTATTACTATTTGGTTTGATTGCTTGATTGTCTTGTGGGTTTATTTTTATGCATATGCTCTCCCCTTTTTGGGTGACTCAGAAACACAAACAGTTCCTATTTGACTTTACCCTATTTTTCAATTGATTTAGTGAGGTGGATTTCATCACCTTCCCATAATTATTTATGGGTGTGTTAACCTAGAAAGTGACATCCTAACATCATACCAAACTCCATTTGTCTAGTTAGGTATATAAATTAAGGAAAATTGCCATTGTGAAGACTTAGGATTGTCCTTCCACACATACGTGTGATTAAAAAAAATCAGGGAGTTCTTTCCAATATCCTAGGTTAGTATGTGGTACCCTCTAAAATAAAACCTTGGAAAAGAGATTTAACTTCTTCATTGAGAAATTTGTTCCCACATATTGTAGAGTATATAAGGACCATCTACATAGCCCATTTTAAAATAATAAGCAAACCCCAAATCTGATATCACTTCACTGAAACCCTTGCAACTGAAGTGGTTTTGAAGGGATAACACCCTCTCATGAATGGAATTATCTTTTATTGATTCTCAGATTCATTTTTTATTATGGATCATTCATTGATGTAGGGGTTCAAAGGTAACATCCCCCAATGTTCACCTTTATCGTACAAACCATAAGAGAGAAGTGGGGATTAAAAACCCTACCAATAATTGTAATAATTTATTTAATGAACATTTAAATTTTATAATCCTCTCTAAGGGCAAGACTTTCAAAAGGTTCAATTAATGTGATGCAATCCTATGCCAATTACTGAATTATCTTGTAATGTTTGTATATTGTTGCTTTCTTATTTTATCAAAACCTCATTCACATTTAAAACCAAGTAAAATCAAACCAAGTCCAATTCAAAACCATTTTTTACACACACAACATGGTGGTACTCTACCAAACTTTTGGGTCATGAAAAAATACATGTTAAACTTGGTCCCAATACCTATATTAATTATATAAATGATGCTACTAGGCTACCCAATTTGAACCAAAATACTAATCCAAATGATAAATTTACCTTCAAACCAAGTTAAAAACCAAAATTCCAATTTATTATCTAACTTATACCATTATGCCATTCTATTTAGTCTAAACTTCAGTTTAAATCCAAGTGCCAATTCTAATGCCTAAAAAAATTCCAAGTCTAATTCCAATACCAATTCAAATTCCAAATTCTAAATACCAAACCCCATTTTTAAATTAATTCTAGGACCAAGATTATAAATTCTTATCTAAGTTGTGTTGTTATGTCATCAAATTTGAGTCAAACCCTAATTTTGATCAAATACCCAAATCAATTCCAAATGCCTAAGCCAATTCCAATTCTAATCCTAATTCTAATGCAAAATTCCAATACTAATTCTAAGCCAAATTTTAAATGCCTAAACTAATTCCAAATACCTAAACCAATACCAATCCAAAACTAAATTTCAATTCTAGACAAACTATACCAAATTCTAATTCTAGCCAAATTATGCCAAGTTCCAATTCTAGCCAAATCATGCCAAATTCTACTTTTAAACATGATTGACCAAGTCAACCCCAATAAAATAAAATCAAACATTTTTAAAAATCCAAGTGCCATTCAACCCTTCTTCCAAAGTGCAATGTCAATCAACTTTCCAAATTAAATCAAGTTTAATTGAATTCCAATTATCAAAACCAAAGTTAGTCAAACATTATTTAAATCTAACTTTTATCCAACGTTCACACATTTTTATGTCAAGCCATTGTTCCAAAGAAAACTTGTTCAAATCTTAAGTCAAATTTTATGATAAAAATCAAATAGTCTTTCAAACCAATATTCCAAACCAAAATCAAACTTGAGGAGAGCATTTGATATACCGAGATTTGTTTACCCTTTTGGAATCAATTTTGATTCACACATCTCTCCTATTTGGATACTTACATGAACAAACTTTGATTAAACTATTCCATTTTAATATTTGCATTGATATACCCAATCAAACATTTAATGTTTACCAATGTCAATTTAAACTCTAAAATATGAATCAAGTCAAATTTGATCAAAGGTACCATTCCAAGCCAAAACCGGTTTGTCTTGAACCACATATCAAACCAATACCATGTACCAATCCAATCAAATCCAAAACTAGTTCATCTTGAACCATATACCATGCCAATCAAAACTAAAACCTAGTTTGTCTTAAACCATGAACTAAACCAATTTTGTAAGAAACCATTCTAATTCTGATCAGGTTCATCTTGACTACATTCCTATGCTAAATCAAGTGTATTTTGGCTAAATCCAACAATTCTAAAATCAATTGCATGCCAATTCAAAACAACTTCTTATATTTCCATTCAATCTCCTACACATGTCAACTGGGAATGATGAATTCATATAATCCATCCTTTCTTTCATGTTAACCATATCTAGGCCAAATCACCATTTTTGGTGGAAAAATCTAATCAACACCATTTATACCAATTCTAATTTATGCCAATCTAACTTATTTGGGGCATTTTTTAAATATGTGCCAATTCATCCCTATTTGGGGCAAACCAAAGCAAGACCATTTAAGACCAAATAAAATCAAGACCATTTTGACCAATTCCAATTGTGCCATTTCACAATTTTAGGGGGCCAAACAAATCCAATTCTTATTATATAAGGATCACCCTCTTTGGGCCCATTTTAATTACATTGAGACCAAATTTTCCCTCTTTGGGGCCAATTTCTTCCAATAAATACCCCTTGCATGTATCCTTACTTAGGGGAATTACTATAATGTTAATTTTAGTAAAACATTCTTGTGATGGTACACATATTCTATTATCACCCATCTTATATCAAAGTATAACAAATTAACTCACCTAACTTATCCAACAACTAGCACACTTTTCATATACTTTTGACATTTTGATCATTAGTCCAAAATGTAACCTGATTTTATAGTACCAACAAATCTAATAAAAAATTATACATCAACAGTACCTCTAAAAATGACATCTAGTGTCAATCATTAACAAATTCAATAGTACCTCCTACATGTGTTGTCTCATATGGACTATGGATAAGATCAATCTACATGACACCTTTTTTATAATAAAGACATAAAACTTGTTATATTGTTAGATATTGGTGTGGAAATTCCATCTAGATTCTAGTATATAACTTATGCTATATGATTAGATATCCTAAGGAGATATCCCTTGCACTACCTAATAATCAAGCTACTCAAATCTAACTATCCAGACCTATTATGCCATTGCTTAGCCAATATATCATTACCTATAGAAGACCCAAGTGTGTCCAAGTCTAATAACTATTCTAGTGGGATGTATCATGATACCATTTTCAACCAAAATAAGATATTTCCACTTCCAAAACAAGCTCAAGTTAGTCAAACCATTGTTAACATTTTTCTCAAATCACCTAGATTTGACCAAATCTAAACCATTGATGATCCAACTATATTTATTTAAGGACCTTTATTTGATATAAGACCCATCTTCGATGTGCCCATATTTTAAGAGCCTATTACTATTGAACCAAATCCCATTTTTTGACCATTGCCAAAAGTACCCCATTTCAGAGACTTCATGCATCCCAAATCCTCCATTTTTAATCGAAAAGTGAACAAAGTACTTGTGGATAATGTAATTAAACAAGCCCTCTTCATCACTAATTTAACATCATAATTAGATTTCATTTTAAAACCAACATTATAAATGGGTTCTATTCTAGAACCAATATTATATTTATCCTTAGAAGTAGAATCAATGTTAGTCTCAACATCAATTTCAGATCCTCTTAAGTCAGAATCAATTTTAGAATCAAAATATATTAGTAGGTGTTAAAACATTGGCCACAAGATCCTTGTAGATCCAATTGAAAGCATTTTTTATCGTTATATAGTCTTTGAGGATGTTTATTTTAGCATTGATGCAAGTTATCCTAGTATCATCTATGAGGACTGTGATGCATTTCCCCCTTTCAATACTAGTATATGTGCATTTACCATTAATCAACGTAGCCATCATATGGACATATGACCTCCCACAAATTTCAATTGGGACCGATATAATCAAATATTATTGAACTTATTCCATGATGACATTTCAATGGCATAATTTATGAGGAAGCAAGACAATATCAAGGCAAAATAATAATCTCCTAGTGAAACCTTTCCTGAGGCACTAAGGGATAGTCAAAGTCTAAACTTAGCATCTTGTAGTTAAATGTTGTTTGAGGTGCTAGATGATAAGCAAAATAAAAAATCTGAATCCTTTAATGAAAACTTACTTAAGGAACTAAGGGATAATCAATGTGAATTATGAAAATCCCTTAGTGAAACCTTTTCCAAGGCATTATCAAATAACCTAAGCCAAAATAGTCAAGAATACTTTGTTGGTGAAAACCTCTTTGAGGTGCCAATAGCTAAACGAATTAGTTACTCATTACTTTATGAATAATTTATTGATGTCAATATCAACCCCACCAAAACCAAAATCAAGTCAAATATATAATCAACAAAAATGTGTGTGACAAAAAATCCCAATTTTCATTTGTCCACCAACCGTTATATATTCCATTTTGACCCCATTGTTACTTTAAGGTCTATATGCTAGTATCAAATTAAAGTATTTATCTCATTCCCACCTTTCTCTACCCTTTTGGAAACACTCATTTTTATAGAGACTATGAATACATATTTTTTGGAGGTTTGGAGGAAGTAGAATTGATAACCAATGAAGATCATGACAATAGTTGTCTCATTCACATCAAAAATAAGATTCAAATAGAGTGACCATTCTAAGAAATTATTGGTTACATAGAAAAGGGTCCACATTATGCATATCATAATCCTCCATTAAGTTGGTATGCTAAAAAATAAAAAACATTGAATAAAAACACAAAACAATCAAGAGAGAAAGAGAAATAATTTGTCGAACTATGAAACCTTGCTTATAGTGTCTTGGGAAAGTACCATGATGAAAACTAGGTTTCAGGGGTCAAGATTAAATAATTTTTTGTCTAGAAGCACCTTGAAACATGGGGTCAGCCCTAAACACATTATATCCCATTATGTTCAATCCATCTTGGCTATTATATTCTATTTTAATTCAGACCATTTTAGCCATTCAATCCTATTCAGCCTAGCCCATCTTATTATGACCATTAGTCTTCTTTTCTTGAACTTTTTACAGAAGCAGAGGGTATATTGAAACCTCTATGGCAAATATTCTGTGTTATTTACCATCTCTTACACACTCCAAGAGCACTAATAATTTCACTTTCTCTTCTAAATCTCTTTCATACTCCAAAAGGACTTAACTATCATATCTTACACACTCCATAGGTGTAATAATGGATTTGAGGATTGATACTCAACCCTACATATTAAGATGATATGAGTGGTCTACAAAAATTTAGAAAATCTATAAGTAGAACCCTCACTCCTCTCATTTCATCAAGCTTCCTAATGTAAACTTACTCTATTGGATTATTCTAATAAGATTCATCACTCTCTAATTCCACGTAAAATCCAAGATCAAGTGAAGATAAGGAGAGGTGCTTCCCATGTAATAAAATCAAGCATCGATGAAGACTCATACATCTACAAGCTGAGATCAACCTCTTTAGATTGATTTTCAGACCTATCTTCAAGGGAGGTAAAATTTTTGTTTTCATCTTTCCAAATTTCATTTCTTGTTTGTTAATCACATAGCTTAACCTAGGGATTAGGCTTGAGAAGTTATCTATTTAAGTTATTTTAGATTTATTCACTAACAATTGACTAACCTCTCTCAGATTTATAATCTACATAATGGCATGAGATATGTAATAAGTGTTAGATGATGCATTTTCATGAATTGTCATGCAAAGAAAACATGCACATGCATTGCAAAATTATGTATTAAAATTTCATATTAAAGGATTGGATGTATCCCACAACCTCTTTTAGACCACTACCATTCTTTTAATTACTAGAATTAACCTTCAAACAAGTTAATTCTCTTTTTTTTCCTCCAAAATTTTGTTAAAACCCATTCAAGAGAAAATGATGAATTAATGACTATGTAATAGTGAATTCAGAATATTTGTCAATGAAATTGACAAAGAAAATAGTGAAATAACTCTAGACATTATCAAAATCATTTCAAAACTACACAATTATCATTATTATTTTTTGTGTTTTCTACTTACAGATCTTAATGGTTAAATTATTCACTTTATCAAAAAATTAATTAGAGAAAATGATGAATTTGTGTTGATTGCCAATGAAATTAATACATAATAGTGAATCATTTATTTATTATTTTTTATGGTTATTTTCTATGTAACTATGAATTTGTAGCATTTAAGAAATAATTGTCAAAATCATTATCAAAATTGTATTACCTAACGCCAAAAATATCTTTATTATATTCTATGTTTTTCCTATCTACATGTCAATATCAATGAAATCATAATTCTTAGTAGTGAAATCATCATTTCATACACCGAAATAATTATTTTTAGTGAAGAAATTGTCATTCTTAATAACAAAATCATCGAATGCATCAACTAAATCATGTTCATGATCAACAAAATTATTTTAACTAGATTTTTGTTCTCTATGTGGAGGTTATAATGGAAAATTGAAGGGTTTAGTAGCAAAATTGGCCTATTAAACAATGAAAACATTTTGTATAAAGGTTGAGAGTTAAACAAAATAAAATTTGAAGTTATTTTTAGCTCAAAACCATTTATATCAAATTTATAATCATCTTGTGTTGTGGGACCTTGGCCACAAAGTGGATTTTTGAGTCAAACATTTCAATTTATATTTTCACATTTATATTTAGGCACTAAAATGAATTCACACATCACTTTGGGTTTAACAAACACATTCATTTTCATTTTTTTCACTTTATTGCAAGTTTATTTGATTGATTGATTGTCTTGTGGGTTTTTTTAAGCATATGTTCTCCCATTTTAGAGCGACTCAGAAATGTAAAGAGTTCTTATTTACATTTACCCTATTTTTAATTTGAATTAGATGGGTGGATTTCATCACCTTCCCACAAGTATTTAGGGATGCATTGACCTAGAAAGTGACATCTTAGCATCATATCAAACCCCACTTATCTAGTAGGGTATATAAATTAAGGAACGTTACCATCATGAAGACCTAGCATTGTGATTGCATGAAGTATTATGAGGAAAGTAACCCCAAGGAGTTATTTACAATATCGTAGATAAATGTGTTGTACCCTCCAAAAGAAAAATATTAGAAATGAGATTGAACTTCTTTATTGATGAATTTGTGCCAACATACCATAAGGTATATAAGGACCATCTAGATAGACCATTGTAAAATAGTAAGCAAACCTCAAATACGATATCACTTCAATAAAAACCTTACAACTAAAGTGGTTACAAAGGGAAAATACCCTCTCAAAAATGGTTTGATCTTAGATTGCTTCTTTGATGCCTCTTTTGCCATAGATCATTCATTGACATAGGGATGCAAAGGTAACAACCCCTGAAGTTTGCCTTATCATACTATTTTAACCTTTTAGGGTTTAGCTTATGTAAATCCTATGTTTGATTAAAAGGGATGAGTAGACTAAATTAGGGAAATTATATGCATAAAATAGCCATTGATTTTTTATATAATTGAATAGCTTTGAGTCTCTAAAAATAGTAATAAATAGTGCAAATAAAGACTTATCTAGAATACACCTGATATAGATGATCTAAGTGCCAGAAACTAAGATGGAAGTTGGTTTGAGTGTCATCAACTGGTTCCATGTGGCATAACCCATCCTTGGTAATAACGTCATATTTGGACATTAGTGACATGTGGCTCTAGTGTCCTAATATTGGTTCTAATTTCCTCTATGCAGGACTATCCCAAACTTATGGGTGCACCTATGTATATATTTTTGGGGTTTGTTCCTATGTATACGAATTATGGAACTTTGTATTGTGATTGTAATGATTGATTTTTGATATAAACCCTAAACTTCCTTATAAGTAGGGTATGCTATAAAAAGTGTGTTCATTAGTAGGATAGGTTGGACATCCTCTACACCCCATTGTAAAGATAGTTGCCTACACACTAATACTATGAAGAGGGATCAAGGCTGATGTAATTCTCCCCACTTAAGTGATGATGAAAGTGCAAGTGATGATATTATGATAGTGGCCTTGAGTGTCTTGAGTGTGATTGAGATTGGAAATATTGAAAATATGAGCTTAGGGCCACTTTAGATGGTAGTATGCAAAATTATGGTTGAATATGGATTAATAACCTTGATTTTGCTCAACTTATTTCATGTTTGAATAAGTATTTTGCATCTAATCTCCATCTAGTGGATAAAGGGATAAAATTCATGCATTTATAGTGTTTTGTTACTTATGTGGATGATAAAAGATATATAGGATGACCTCAGGAGGGTTTTACTTTTGAGGACATTTAGATGATAAAATATGTCTAGGATGATAAAGTTAGGGTAAAGGACATAAATGCCATTATGGGGACACTAACACCACATGGATCTAGTGTTTTTAATGTGGTGCTAATGTCTTTAATGTGGTGCTAATGTCTAGATGGTAAAACATTGGGCATGAAGGGTCAAGATTTGGAAATGAGGTTCTAAGATTGCGTTTTGAGATGACTAAGGACACTTGTGGCCCATACAAAGGCTGGATAAGTCTAATAATAAGGTCTAGGATAGGTCTAAGGATAAGTTAGGGATATGTAGTTTCAAGTATCACTCTTAACACTAAAATACCATTTTAGGTGATTACATTCCCCCACATTATGCTAGAGATGCAACAAAGTGAAATGACTAGTATAGAGGAAAAAGAAGTGTACTAATACTTATGTAGGAAGTAAATCGTGTGAAGCTAAATCTAAGTATGTGAAGCTAGGTCTGTATATGTGAAGCATGATCTAATATATAACCTACATATAAAACATGCATAAATTAGTCCTTACTTAAGAGATGTCAAAATCAAAAGATTATGCTGATTAAATAAGTAACTAAGTAAAATTGAGTAAAGATATGGGAAAAAGGAAAAGAATGAATGTAACTCATTAGCTATGCGAACCAATGCATGAACCTAGTGACAATCTATGTGTGTGTGCATGTATATAGTGATAAATCAATAAATATCATGGATTAAACTTATATATTGCTCAATCCTCATGTGTGGGTGGCTTAATACCTCAATCCAGTTTTGAATCCATCATTATCTACCCCTACTTGGTGGATCATAACCTGTGAATAGCTTATATTGGATTAATAGTGTGTCCAACCCTCTTATGTGGGTGGATTAAGAACTCAAGTAGGGAATGACACCATCATTTCACACCCATGTGTAGTATATGAATCTAAAGCTAAACTACATGAAGTACTAAAAATGTCTAACTGAGTATGTCTAAATATGCATATCAACACTATGGCCACTTGGTAAATTAGGAATCTCTAGGCTACTTAGGAATGCCAACCATTAAATATGGAGTAATTCATGAAACTAGTGATAACCTAGAATATGATGTCAAGTGTATACATAATAGATAATGACATGGAATTTTTCATTCCATATTTTCAATCGATGTGTAACTAAATATCTAGAAATAATACGCCTCACACATGCCCCCAATCTAGTATTTGAGTATATTAATTCTAGACTGAGTTGTAATAATTATATATGAGTATCTAAACTAAATATTGGAATGGTCATTCCATGAATTATGCCCCTAATGTGTGAAAACTAATAAAATTGAGTATAACTGATAAACCTATAACTAGATCTATGTAAACCTACACTGTACTTGATTTATTGTTCTAGCCAATATGAGGGGTTTGATTGAGGCTATTAGAAAATAACACCACATATTTGATAGTAGTTCCATGTGGTTCTATGTCCCCGTTTGGGCACTAATGTCAGTCTGGTTTGAATGTTGTGCAATTGTACTACTTTCTGAGTCACTATTTTTTCTATGTGTTTACCTATGTCTAGTTTTCTAAAATTGAGCTTGTGTGTTGAAAATGTATTATGAGTCAAATATAGGATCCTGATCTATGTGAAAACACCTGTGAATTCCCCCATTTTGAGGGGAGGTGTTGAAACTATGTAAAAAATATCCTCAAAATAAAATGCTTTGTAAAATGTGTGTTAGTTGAAGCATACATGATAACTATGTGATAATCCAATATAATATACATACATAACATCAGAATGTAATACAATCTGAGCATACGTATGTAATGTAAGATGCATTTCATGTCTATCACTACATAAGTGTGTCAAGATATATGTAACATCAAATCTGATTAATACTAATTATCTACCTAGGGGTATGGGGTATGATTCCCATCATGACACCCAAGTAAGAAGGGTAGATGTATGGTATCCCTCATGGAATCAAAACTGGTATGTGTAATAATCAAAGACAAGTGTCATGGACATGATGCATATAAGAAAAGATACATATAAAACACATGGGGCATGCAAAATAGGCCAAGGGACCACAATAAAAGGGACATGGGCACATGTTACTAAATTTGGGAAAATAAGACATACAAGGACATGTTCAAATGTCCACATATGTAAACAACATGAAATTTGGATTAAATCCACATAGGACATGTTCAAAGGTCCACAAACATAATTAAAAAATCACACATAAGGGACATTGTCACATGTAGAAGGCATACATATTATGGATAGAAGTGACATAGAGCTAAAGAATAGTGGCATATACAAATTCCCTCAAACAGAAGAAGCATACAGATACAATCAATTCTAAACTAGGAAAGATATAAATGAAAGCATTCATAAATATGTAATACAAATCTATGTAAGATCTAGGATATATATATATATATATATATATATATATGTTGTCTAAAGTAGTAATAGTCAGAATAAAATCTAAGTATGAGTAGCAATGATCAGTATCAAGATGTAAAAATGTTAAAATTGGAATGTAAGGTATGAAAGGATAGAACTTGGTGATAAAAAATATGTATAAAATTACCCCAAATGGGTCAATATGTCAATTGATAACTATGATTTAGTTTATATACCCCAATGAGTAGATAATAACAAATTTGGATCAGTTTAGTAGACCTGAGTGTTATAAGCAATCTAAAAACACTTGACAAGAATAAGTGAAACATGTAGTATGATAAAATTGACTATACTAAGATAGGTAGCATATGTAACGTCTGAAAAAAATAAGAAGTGTAAACAAAAAGATGCATACAATCTTTAAATTTTGTTTTTTTTAGTAATATTTGAATGTTTTTTAATTTTTGGAATATTGTATTGTTTTTATATTTTTGTGTAAATAAGCTATGTACAAGAAACTGAAAATGAACTATGTACAAGGAGCAAGGGAGAAATAAAGTATGTACAAGAAAATAGAAACCATACTAACTGATGAGTCTCATGGGAGACTCATTATCATTGTGACCTATGTCAAATAAGGGGGTTGTGATTGTGCATTATATGTGAAAGGGTAACTGTGATCCCATAATATATTATACTTATTGAATATGTATCTATATATATACTTGTCTATGTAGTGGTACTAGGAATATTTCATACTAACTATGGTGTCCTATGAACTATAGGGGTCAAAATAACCCTTCTAGTAGAATAAGTTATAGGTGACATAGGTATCCTATGATAAGAACCCATAAAACCCAATAATACTGATATCATCAAAAAGTGAGTGGAGGAAGGCCCTCTAGATTTATGACATAGCTTTGATCCAAGGGTCTCTATAATAATGGTCCTTATGGGAGAGTATGCATACATATTGATACTATAGGAGTAGACCTTGCCTACACTATGGCTATATTGAACTCTATGATTTATCAATAAGAACCATTCTCTGAGTTTAAATTGATGACTATGCTATATCTAGTAACTACACTTGACTATAACTGGTGATTGTTTTGTAATTGCCTATGGGATAGGTAAAGGATACTCATATTGAACACCCTCAAATTTGACCATGTAATTTAGATGTATGTATTTTAGGCATATATGCACTATGGATGGGATGGATCATATATGTTGTATCCATAGCCTACCGATAACATATCAAATGTGATTGCACTAGGTACTACTAAGAACAAAGTGGCTATATGTGCTATTCAAACCTATAGTAGAAGCACAATATCCTCCATAGATCTCTAAACATGACCAATGAAACCACTAATAACTATGTTTATGGGGACTATGTCCTGATGTGAGTATCCCAAATGCTGTAAAAGTGTCATAGTGCACATGTTAACTATTGACTTATTATCAACCATAACAATTTAGATATGATGATGATCTATGTATGCTCATACAAAGAGTGTATGTAAATATGTATCATCATCAACAATCTTCTAATTTGATAAGGTTATAAGTGGTCTAGGTGGAATTATAGTTTGACACATATGAATGATATTATAAAATGGGTGTGCCTCATCTATAATAGTATGATATGAAGTTTATGGTGGATGTCCCTGATATGTGTAGAGAACACCTGAAGTGTTCCCTACCTCATTTATTGTGTGCTTTAGAAATGTATCTAATAATATCTTTAATGCGTTAGCTTCCATTTGTTATATTTTTGGTGCCTCTATGGTTGTGCCCACATCAATAATATTAGCCTCAATCAAATCTTGTATCTTATTTTTTAGGCTTATGCATCTATTTTTTATATGGCTTGGTGCCCTGTGATACTCACAAAATAAATTGAAATCAAATTTTTTTGGAAGAAGCCATGTCATATGAGCCTTTTTTATGGGAGGGAGAGATATGACATTGTATTCTAAGATCTATTGTAAAACCTATGCTAGTGAGTCTAGAAGGTTAGTGAATATTCGACGCTAAAGATCTAATAAAACTAAGTGATAAGATGGATCTAAAGTTATTGTTGACTAAATTTGAACCTAGGTCAAATTTAGTCACACCTCCCTATATATCCAAATTTTTCATAAGGTCTCCTAGGTTTGAATTAGTTCTATGGTCATTGATGGGGTCAAATAGTATGTTTTATCTTAGTCATATTTGTATAAGTTGGTCTTATGTCATTTGATATCACATTTTGGGTCATTTAATGAAATATTACAATTTTCATGAAAGATAAAGGTGTCAATATGAAATAAAATGTCCCACATGTTAGGAAAGGTGAGATAAACTATTTAAAAAATGACAAATTATAGGTTCAATGTCCATCTAAGAAGATCAATTGAAAATAAGAAATTTTAGGTAGTTGTACAGCTTGAGTGACACACTTGAAACATGGAAAGACTTTAAGAGGGTCTTTTTAGATCCCTAGAGTTTAATTTCAAGCTTGGGAAGCTTTGACAAACCCAAAATTGAGTAGAATTGATTCTTATCTCTCATCACTCTCTTGGACAAGCTCAAATAGGTCAATGGTTTTCCTTCAGTATAGATAGGAGGAGTAGATTTCAAGTGAGTGAACTTGGTGGGTGATAATATAATTTATGTCCTTCATTTAAATTGAAATATTTTCTAAATTGATGGTATATGCTTCATGAACAATCACTAAGAAGTTTAGTGACTTTAAACTACTTGTGTATCCCAAATGGCTTTAATTTTCTTCTCCATTTGCATTGATATGAGTAAACCAGCTGGTGTATGTGATCTTGAAGAATATGAACATATTTATCATATGGTTTTTAGTCTATTTTTCATGTTTGGATATCATATAACAAGAAATATTATCTCGTTATGGTATCAAGAGACACCATTGAAGGTTAAAGACAATGTTTCACATGTTGTATGGTTTATTCTCATATGAGTGACTAGTGGACCAGGCTAAAATGTGTGTTTTAAACCTATAAGAGTATGTTTAATAATATTATTCATGGAATTTTTGGTATAAATAATTTCCTTTATGTGATGAAAGGCATTTAATACTTGATATAGTCAAGTATCTTTGATGTAGGCATCTTTAGGTCCCATGCTCAATTCTAAAAGAAGGATCAAGTCATAAAATAAACATAATGGTGTTTGTATTTTTGAACCTAACTAAGATCTAAAATAAACTATATGGACCTATTAAAAAGGTTATTAGGATGATGACAAGGTTATAACTTAGCACACATTCTTATATTTGATGGAACCTACAGGTAACCTTATACAATGGTCTAAAGTCAATCCAAAAGATGCATAGTAATTTTGAATGAGAGGTGTTTGAACTCAACTATGACCTTTAATCTGGTTTAAAAGCATAGAGAGGATCATTGTGATGATGGTGAGTCCATTATATCCAATAAAATACAAGTCCATGTTCACAGGTTGAGAAAGTTGCAATTGAAATGTTTTACCTTAATTTCTCTAAATGAGGTTTTGCTCATGCACTATATCATCCCATGGTGAAGTGTCTTGAGGTCTATATAGGCCTAATAGTTTCCATATTGTATCCTAATCCTAGAGATAATGTTTTTACATAATAATGTGGTTTCTTAATCAAGAGAGAATTATATTTGAGTGGTTTCTAACTCAGACAAGTTTTGACTTGAAACACTTAGTAGACACAGTGTTAAGATAACTAAAAGTAACACAACTTGCAGTGACATATAGTGTACTAATAGTAAGTCATGAGAAAATGGTCTAAACATATTAGATATCTCACCCAAATATGGAATGGCCATAATGAATTCAATATGGAAATAGGGGAGAGAAACAAAATACTTAGGCACTAATGAACACCTACAAGAATCCTTTGTATTCCTTAATAAGACACCTACAGTTTGACTGCATACTAGTTATAGAAAATGAAAGGTACAAGTTTATTTGATAGGTAGTGGTATATAAAAAATTATCACATTGAAACCACTCTCATAGTGGTGTTACTACACTTTATGTGACCCTTAGAGGTAAAAATAAATAGAGAAGGTTAAACAAACTAACTCTAACCTCATACTCAGTCAACCTTGCACATAGTCACAATCTTAATCTATCATGGAGAGTTTGAAGTGTTTTAAGACCCTATAATTAGGATATGGATTTTAAAATTTATACATAAGGTCATCATGGCCTAATAAATCTCTCTATAGTATCATTTTGGTCAAGTAAATAGGGGAGGTTCCCTCTATTTTGTCTCAGATAAAGCACACTCCATAAGTAAGACAACCTATAGACTTAGTATGTGAATGTTGAAAGGTTAAATTAGGAGTATTATAATGATCATGAAATTATTTATATAATTATATTTAGGGTGAAAAAATCATTTAGAGGCCTTACATTCACTGTGATCACACACAGGTGGTCTATACATAGAAAATATACTCTTGCAGACTAGGCCTATAACTAGCCCTGAACCCTCATACTGTCAAATTAAATTCCTAATCATGTGTCCTAAAAAAACCATATGATATCCTTTATGATATATTTGAGAGTCCAAAATAATAATTGGTTTACAGGGAATAACATAGGAGTAGTCATTTTGGCCTAATTCTTTCTTAGGTCTACTCAGAATGCAAGTAACTAGTCAGGGAGACATTTATTTTTTTCACATATATACGGATAGTGTGCATGTTTATTCAATAATTTTTTTAGATTTTAATAGGATACTATACCCCAAATTTGTGTAATTTGTTCAAAAGTAAGATATATAACTTTTATGAGTCATTGTGAACAGTCTAGGAAACCTAAATCTCTCATTTAAACTCAATGGATAAGAAATTAATATGACTTAAATAGGGTTAAATTGACTTGGAAATGTTTTTTTAAATACTTGGAACTCTCCTAGGATCCTCACCATCCACTTTTACCTTAAAATCACTTATACGAACATACCTAATTCTCTATCTTTTTTAGGAATTGAGTTTTTTTTCAAGTACAAAGGAGAATAGACAAGTGAGAACCATTATGGGAGGTTTGAATGAAATTGTTTAAACTCATAAAACTCAATTATCACCATTATTGTGCATGAAAACATCTCCATTGTCCATTCATTGTAGGTAGTGTAAGAAGATAATGAGAAGCCAAAATGACTACCTAAGTATGTTAGTGAGAAGAGCAAAATTGAAACTTTTGAGGTTTATTTGATAGACCAAAGGATAAATATGTATTCAATAGGTTTCATACATCATATATAATACATTTATTTGTAAAAATAATTCATCATAGTTGCAAGTGTATGAACTAGGCCTAGAAGACTAATGAATGATTCTAAACAGTGAATGCCAAGTCACAAAGGGGAAGTCATTAGATGAAGGGCATAGATGAATGTTACAAATCTTGTTCTCAATCTCCCATGTCAATAAATATGTTTCAAATATTTCATAAGTCAGTTTCAAGTAGTTAAGTGATTCTTCATCATTAAGGTAGTTTCAAGTAAGATAATGAGGAGCTCTATGCCAACTTGATGAAGGTGTTATGTTTCAGATTGACACATGTTCCAAGATAACTTTCTAACCTCTTTTCAAACTCATTCTCTTGAATTTTAACTACTTTCCAAGTCTTGAAACTTGGCCTTGATACCCTTCCACTTCTCTTCTTCTCTCTCCTCTCCTATGATCTATATATGTAAGCCTTTTTGGCTTTGTAATGGATACACACTTGGTATGGAAAATCCCTGCTAGTTTGAATATTGTATTTGCCTTTGAAATAAATATTTATAATATGGTTTTAATTTAATATCTTCTTGTCTAAGTTTTTGAAGTAGTGCATAATGGAATGACAAGTGATAACTACATATTCTTATGTTCTCTTTACTCTCTCATGTTTGGTGTAAGTAGTTCTCATTCTATAAGGTCACATGAAGTGTAGCTAGTGTATTTTCCTATCTCTAAGTGTAAGGAGTAGCATTAGTGTCTATAATATGACCTCTTGTTCACTCACATTGATAATTACAATGCATATCACCTCCATGTTTGAAACACTTATATTAGAGTAATTTAGGATGTTGGGACTAGTATTGTGAGTCAATTTTCATAGTGCAAGTATATGGTAGTCTAGTGGAGATAAATCTAGTGTATCACCTCATTATCATAGGTTAATTTTGTGTTACTTCTATCCATTTTCATCCAAGTAGTGTAGGTGTTAAGCTATCAAAGACTAATTTAGGGAGATAGCCATTAAACCTAGAGGTTTAGGTATATTATAGGAAACCCATAGGGATAAAGGTAATATAATGTTTCATTAAATATAGATAATGCTTGAATAACCTCTCTAGGGTGAAATATTGAGTGACAACAATTCTAGCATTCCTGATGGGACCATTATCACAAGCATATCTTGTTAAGTGAATGCTAGTCTTGACAACATCAAAACTACATACACATGTTCTAATCAACATTTGGTAACTCAATTGAAGGTAATATCTAGTTGTAGACCAATTTTTATCATTCCTTTTGTTAATACTTCAAGGTCTTTACTAGATCAACTACTAGAAGAGGTAACAATCCCATAAACCCACTCCTTCAAACTGAAATTCCTCTTGAAATTCAACACCCTCATCCTATCTTGACATTTAAAGCATAAGATGACTTTGCAGTCCAAGAAGATCAAGAGAGTGAAGAGGAATTAGACAATAACATGGCTAGGCAACATGCTTTCCTAGTCTTTACTACTAAAAATCCTATACACCTCAATGCTTATGATGATATCCCTCCCAATGCCACCAAGAGTGTTCCCACATTCAATGGGGAAGGTCATATTACCCCAAGTGAGCATATTAGGGACATTTATAACTTTTTCAACTTCCATAATGTCACTAAAGTTAACATTGTAGTCAAACTACTTACCATGTATCTTAGGGGAAAATCCCTTGATTGGTATAAGACATCGATGGGAGGATGTATCACCACTTGGGAAGAGAGTTATCTACTCAATGTTTTATAGATAAGAGTGATCATACATCACTCATTCATCAGCTGAATGTGATTCAAATGGGTTCTAAACAAAATATGCATGACTTCAATGAGATATTTCAAAGAACATGGTATAGGTTACCACTTGCCATGAGACCCCCTACAAGTTTTTTTTCCCCTACACACCTAAGGGCTATTGGGACTGATGTAGCTATCGTGTTACAATTTATAGGTGGATACACTTTGCCTAAATCCTATGACATAGACATCAAAGTTGAGAATGGTTTAATGCAAGCTGGTAAACTCCCTAAAAAAATATCTATGCCTATTTTTCCCAACATGTCTTCTACTTCTCCAAGTCTTTCTCTAATTAAAATTTCAAAAAATAAGTCTAGAGTTACCCCAAAGAAGTCAAAAGACACCATTGATTGGGAGGAAATATCTAAGGCCCTAGAACATCAAGTTAGGAAACTAAATCTATAATATGGAGTTAACCAAAACCCCTATTCCTATACTCCACAAGCAGGTAGGTACACACAAAAATATGGTCAAGGGAGAGGTCAAGGATAACCTAACTTCAATAGGACACCCAATGGTTATAATCCAACCTCTAGTCCTAACATAAGAGCTATGGTTCTACTCCATAATAACTTGGTTCAAGGAGAAGAATGACAACCTCAAAGATAATACATAGATTCCAATGAAAGTGAAGGGAAAGCCTTTTTAGTTTAAGGAGGAATTACTCCTCAATTGACAATTGAGAATGAGAACTTATTGCAATCAGAAAAAAATTAAGGATGGAATCTCCAAGGAGTGAGATTGACAAACTTTCAATTATAAGAAACATTTGTAATAAACCAAAGTACCTCAATTGTAGATAATATAAGGTGAAAGAGGAAAGCTTTGAGATATGTTCATGGTGTTGACACAAAATAACCCTTCTACAAAGAAACAAGTTGTGAATTCAAGAATGGTAGCCCCTACAAGTTCTACATCTATTCAAAATTAAAATGTGGGAAGGTTGACACAAAGTGATCCATTACCTCTAACTAAAGGCACTTCTTTCCTTTAAATCTAGAAGAAAAGGGTTCCTTATTTTAATATAATTGATTCTTTTAAGAGTACTAAAAAATGTATATCTCTTTGGGAAGTACTCCACATTCCTAGTCAAAAGGAACTTCTTCAAGAGTAGTTATCCCAAGTCTACATCAGTCCTCAACCATCAATACATGGTCGTGTAACCCTCAATAATGATCCTACTCACATTATTAAACCCTCTACCAGATCTAAAAACCCCCCACCTTTCTACCTCACTCTCATTATGGGAGATAAGCTTTTTCATAATTGTATTATGGATAGTAACTCAAGTACCTCAGTTATGCCCAAAATTGTGGTAGATAAGTTGGGTTCAAAATATAAGACATATATCAAGGGAGTGTTACAACTTAATGAGACACTATCTAAGTCAGTGGGGCTCATCCAAGGTTTGAGAGTATTCTCACATGATTTTCCAAGCTTTCCAATCCTTCAAGATATAGTGGTAGTTGATCTACCTACTCATTTTTATATTTGCACATCAAGGGATTTCACCACTAGGATAGGAGGATATCTCTCATTTGATTGGTCCTTCTTAGCTTTCAAGACAAATTATGGAGAAAATGTGACTACTAAAACACATCCATTGGCCAAATTTCACATTGAGCCATATGTAGAAGTAAGTTCTAATTTGACTTATACCATCAATAATCAAGAAGAGTATGTTATGGATAATGAAACATCTTCCAAACTTGAAGGTATATCTGATATTTTCCTAGATGAGTATGGTGATGATACTTATGGACACAATCCATATAATTTCATTAAAGAGACTGACCTTGGCACATACATCATGAGGAAGGTGATGAACATTCTATGGTAAGCATTGATAATCCTTTTCAACAAGTTATTTAGGATAATTAACTTATTTATATGTATGATGATGATGGTTTTCAAAACATGGTATATCAGGACAATGAGGAAGAAATTCCATTCTACTTGCCCAAGATGGAGGAGTCCATGAATGTGATAGCCATGAAGAGAAAGATGATCTATGGTAATAGTTATGTACCATAGTTTAAGAGTTTGAAAAATTGAGTAAGTCAACTCCCCTTACTAATAAGCATAGATATGTTACTAAGTTGTTTATGGATCTTATAATCATGAAGGAGAGTGTCTTATTAATCATGAGAATGAGTGTCGAACTACTGTCAAGAAGGTTGCAGCCATGAAGGAATCTAATGAAGCCAAGGTAGAAATGTGTGTTGTTAAAGAGTAGTCCAAACCTTAGTCTAATGTTGAATAACTTTTATACATGTTAGCATAACAAGAAGACAAGCTTGATGGTCCTAAATATCAAGTGCATCATGTTCTAGAAGAAGGTGAAGTTGAGACAACTTTCATGCTTCCCAAGAAGCAAATGAAGAACATCAAATGAGCATGATAGAATTCAAGCTAGAAGAAAAGTCAAACAAACCTTTAAGAGAGATATAAGGAGTGTTCATGAGAGCTCCAAAAGATAAACTTGTTGTTGTGAAAGATCCAAATATGGTAAATCATTTGATTATCTCCATATACAAGTGTTCATTAACAAATATGCCTCATATGATGGATTATTTTCATGGATCAATAGTGACACATGAAGCATTATCTTTGACCTTGGTTGAAGTAATGATGAATTTTTTATTCACCTCATGTGTTTGAGGTCTTGTACATACTAATAAAGGTATGTTTTACTTGAGTTGTGTGTTTTCCCTAAGTGTTCATGAAAACACAAGAGTGTTTTGTGTCTTCCTTTGTGTCTATATTTTATATTGTGTTTGGTGTCTATTCAAAGGCACAATAGTGTCAAATGTAGTATATAAGTGGCTCCATATCCTAATGGATAGGAGAAGGAAACTAATCCTTAACATAGTTGGCATGCTACCCCTAAGAAATCACTAACATGTTGACTAAATTTGATCCTACATAAAATTTAGTCAAACCTCACTATATATCCAAATTTGTCATAAGGTCTCCCAGGTTTGAATTAGTTCCATGGTCATTAATGGGGTAAAACAATATGTTTTATATTTCTCATATTTGTCTAAGTTAGTCTTATGTCATGTGATGCCACCTTTTGGGCCATTTAATGAAATAGTATAGTTTTCATAAAAGACAAAGGTTTAAAGATGAGATGTAACATCCCACATGTCAGGAGTGGTAAAAGAAACTATTGTGAAACAAATAAATTATAAGTTAAACATCCATCCAAGAAGATCAACTGAAAACAAATAGTTTTAGGTAGTTGTATAACCCAAGTGACATACTTGGCATGTGGGAAAAATTTAGGAGGTCTCTTCAAATATCCATAGTTAAATTTTAGGCTTGGAAGATTTTATAGACCCTAAATTGAGCAAAACTGATTCTTATCTCTCATCGCTCTCTTGGACAAGGTTAAATAGGTCAATGGTTTTCCTTCATTATGGATACGAGGAGAAGATTTCAAGTTAGTGAACTTGGTGGGTGATATTACCCTTTATGGTATTACTTTCCATGGTAATAGTTTCTAGATTGATGGCTTATGCTTTATGAACAATCACTAATAATGTTAGTGTCTCTAAACCTCCTGCATGTCCCTAATGGCTTCAGTGTTATTCACTATTTGCATTGATTTAAGAAAAATAAGTGGTGTATGTGATCTTGAAGAATACTATAATCCTTATCATAAGGTTTTTAGTCTAGTTTTCCTATGTGGATATGAAGGAATAAGTAGTACTATCTAATTTTACTAGTAGAAGACACCATTGAAGGCTAAAGATAGTGTTTCACCTATTACAGGCTTTATTCTCCGATGAGTAACTAGTGGACCAGGCTAAAATGTTTGTTTTCAACATCTAAGAGTATGTTTGATCATATTATTCATGTATTTTTAGGTCTCAAGAGTGTCCTTTATGAGATGCAAGGCCTAGAATACTTGATATAGTCAAGTAGCTTTGGAGCTGGCATCTCTAGGTTTCATACTCAAATCTAAAAGAATGATCAAGTCATAAAAGAAACATAATGGTGTTTGGATTTTTTAGCCTAACTGAGATCTAAAAAAAATTATATGAACCCAATGAAAGGTTATTAGGATGATGACAAGGTTATAACTTAACACACAGTCCTATATCCGATGGCACCTATAGGTAGCCTTAGATAGTGGTCTAAAGTCAATCCAAAAGAGGTAGTGCAGTGTTGAATGGGGAGGTGTTTGAACTCAATTGAGACCTTCAATGAGGTTTTATATCATATAGAAGATCATTGTGATGATGGTGAAGCCATTATATGCTATTAGATTTAGGTCCATGTTCACAGGTTGATAAATTTGCAATTGAGATGTTTTACCTTATCTTCTCTAAATGAGGTTTTGAATATGCACTATGTCATCTCATGGTGAAATGTCTTGAGGTTTAGATAGGCCTAATAGTTTCCTTCTTGTAGCATAAGCCTATAGATAATGTATTGACATATGAAGATGATTTTTTGATCAAGAGAGAATTATATTTGAGTGGTTTCTAACTTAGACAAGTTTTGACCTAAAAAACTCAGTAGACACAATGTTAAGATGACTAAAAGTAACATAACTTGCAGTGACCTATAGTGTATTGATGGTAAGGCATGGCAACATGGTATCAAACTAAAAAATAGGTCACTTTCATATGTGGAATGGCTATGATAAATTCAATATGGAACCATGGGAGATAAACACATTACTCGGGTACTAA
Source organism: Torreya grandis (assembly GCA_037957365.1). Classification (NCBI taxonomy): domain Eukaryota; kingdom Viridiplantae; phylum Streptophyta; class Pinopsida; order Cupressales; family Taxaceae; genus Torreya; species Torreya grandis. The sequence continues at coordinate 490,255 of JARHVA010006255.1, read as the reverse complement.
TGAACACCTACAACTTGATTGCAGACTTGTTATAGAAAATGAAAGGTGCAAGTTTGTTTGAAAGGTAGTGGTATATAATGAATGATCACGTTGAAACCAATCTCAAAGTGGTGTTATTACACCTTATGTGACCCTTAGAAATAAGGAGAAACAAAAAAGGCTGAACAAAATGGCTCTAACATCATACTCAGTCAACCCTAAACATAGTCATAGTCTTAAGCTAGCATGAAGAGTTCAAATTTTTTTAAAACCATAAAAGTAGGATATGGATGTGAATTTTTTTACATAAGATCATAATGACCTAATAAATCTATTTATATTCTTAGTTTGGTCAGACAAATAGGGAAAGAGCCCTTTATTTTATCTCAAATAGAGGGCACTCCATGAGTAAGACAACCTACAGACTTAGTATATGAATGTTGAAAGGCTAAATTATGGGTCTTATAATTATAATCAAATTATTTTTATAGCTATATTAAAGGTGAAAAAATCATTTGGAGGCCTTAAATTCACTATGATCGCACATAGGTGGTCTTTACATAGAAAATAAAATCGAGCAGACTAAGCCAAGAACTAGGCCTAAACCCTCATAGTGCCAATTTCCATTCATATGATCATGTGACCTCCCAAAAAAATATGATACCCTTTAGGGGATAGTGAAGAGATTAAAATAATCAATGGTTTTTAGGGAACAACATAGGATTAGTCATTTTTCCTAATTCTTTCTCAGGTCTACTCAGAATGTAAGCAACTAGTTGAGGAGCCATTTTTTTTTGTTCACATCTATACTAAGGTTGTGCATGGTGCCTCAATAAATTGTGGAGAGTTAAAGGGGGTCATATACCCAAACTTTTGGTAAATTTTTCAAAATTTTGATGTCTAACTTTTATGAATCATTGTTAACAATCTAAGAGACCTAAAACCCTCATTTTAACCTGATGGATAAGAAATGAATAGAAATGACTTCAAGAGGGGTAAATTGACTTGGAAAACGTTTTTCACATACTTTTAACTCTCCCAATATATTTACCATCCATGTTTTCTATACCACCACTTTTATGTTCATGCCTAATTCTTTATCTTTTAGAAGAATTGAGGTATTTTGTAAGTACATAGGAAAATAGACAACTGAAAACCATTATGGGAGGTGTGTAGTGACTTGTTCAACTTTCCAAACTTAATTATCACCATGTTTTTTCATGAAAACCTATCTATTATTCTATTCATTATAGGTAGTCTAAACAAATATTGAGAAGGTAAAATAACTACCTAAGTATGATAGTGAGAAGAGTGAAATTAAAACTTTTGAGGTCTATTTGATAGATAAGAAAATAAATAGGTATTAAATAGTTGCCTTACATCCTATAAAACACATCTCCTTGGAAAATTTCAAGTCATCATAGTGACAAGAGTATGAACTAGTTCTATAAGATTAAGGAATGACTAAAAATAGTGAATGACAAGTGACAGAGGGGAAGTCATGAGTTTAAGGGCATAGATGAATGTTACAAATATTATTTAAAACCTCCCATGTTAGGACATATGTGTCAAATATTTTTTTTAACTTGTATTTTCACCCTTTGAGGATATGTCTCATCTCTCCTCATCCAAGTGGCACAATTGAAATACTTCTAGGTTGTGGGTAGCCTAAGAATAAGATGAATCTCTAGCTAGGGCTAGCTCCCTTGATGTACCACTTATAGAAAACTACTACACCTAAAATTTTTGAGGGGAAATGGAGAGAGAAAACTGAAATAAAACTATCCTAAGGGAGGTGATACACCAAAATAGTTGATGACTACCAACTAGTTGCATGTTACACATGAGAACAAGGGACTAACTCAACATACACTTTTCCAATCTACATCTTCTCATTTCAATATTTCATTATGAGGTTATGAATGAATGTTTAGGATAAGAGTAATATAAATTAGGTATAAAATTACATTATTTAATTGGATAACTCACTCAACCTTGATATTTTTTAGAAAACATCACATGACCTGTAAGAAGAAGCTTTATAACTACAAATAGGTTAGAGAATGAGACAACATGCTAAGGAAACAAGAGTCATCACTAAGAAATATCCATCATAAAAGTAAAAAACACTATGAATAGTCATGTAATAGGTAAAATTTATTATTATTATTAATCAAATGGTATGAAAATGAGTAGGGATTTGCCATACTCAGGTAGAGTATCCTTTACAAAGACAAAAATGGTTATTTCTTATAGAACTTGAGAGAGAGAGAGAGAGAGAGAGAGAGAGAGAGAGAGAGAGAGAGAGAGAGAGAGAGAGAGAGAGAGAGGTCCAAAGTTCAAAATTAAACTTGTCATGATGATAAAAAGAGATAATTTTTCATTATAATACGATGTGAAATGAACCATGAAAGGTTAGGAAGCACAAGTGTCACCCCAAGTCATGAAAATCATGAAATGTGGTGTAGAAGTTCTCATTTTAGCTCAAAAAACTACCTTCATGATTTAACCCTATTTTAACATCCCATAACTGATTATTTACATTTTTTATTCTTATAATTAGAGGTAATAGTTTAAAACATGCCTTTCCATGCATTGGTTAGAGTCTTGGTCATCTAGAATCTTCCTAAAATTATCTATCACCATTTGTAATCAAAAGTAACTCTTCTTTCAAATACCCTACACACTTGGCCACAAATTTGGCTTCAAATTCACACTTATATATGTAAAATGGCGTGAATTACATGTTTCAATACCCTCCATGGCCTTATAGGCATTAGGCACACCTTAAAAATGCTCTCAATTGGACTTTAAACACTTCTTACTACCATGTTCACTATGCTAGTTTTGATTGGCTAAGATGAAACTACTAGTATTAAAACTTAGGAGTTTTTTCAAGGCATTAAATTGGCATGGGGAGTTATCTTAAGTGTTAATAATTCTTTTAAAGTTTGTTTCATCTCTTGGAAGCTCTTAGAACCTTTAGAATGCAAAAAATAGTCAAAAGAACCCATTTTGTACGCTATTCATACAGATAGATCAACACTAAAATTGATTATGATAATATAGGAAGAGTCATATAAAAAATACAATCACTTCCCATGCCATTTTATTCCATTTTGATGCATCTCTAGCCTTGTTTTCCCAATAAGGCCCTTCCAAGGGTTTAACAAGGGTTTTAGACAATTTTGACCTCCTAAGCTTTGTTCATAAAGCTGAGACATTGGAAATTTAAAAAAATACATAAATTTTATCTCCAAGGCCATTTATAACATATATAAAACTATTTTATTTCCATGAAAATCATCAAAAGGGATATAATCTTTCAAAACTAGCCTATCAAGCTTGCTTCTTCATTTTCACAGGCCTAATGTTGGTCCTAAGCCAAAATTGGCTCTCCCTAGGGGTTTTAAACATAAAATGTTTTTAAAACATATGTTATGATCCAATAATCATTCCCAAATTGATTATAATTCATATCCAAATCTATAAGTGTGAATGACTTCCCATTTGGACACCAGGCCTAAACCCTGCCTAACAAACTGATTGTAACCTTGAGGGTTTAGAACATTATGTTTATTTTCTCCCATATATTATATTTTTAAATGTTTTTAATATGTTTAATTAAAATTAAAAATTCACCCTAAAACATTTAAAGTACTCCTTCTCATCTCTTCTTCCCATTCACCAACTAGGCCTAGTGGGAGCTCGCTTGGTTGAGCTGTGTGCAAGAGAGTTTTGACCATTTTGAGAGGTCAATACTTGTATGAGTGTTTAAAATAACACATTAAAATTAAATAAACCTAAAAATATTCTCCTTTATATATAAAAATCCTCTTTTTATGTATTTTACTCATTTTGACATCATTTAGTTGCCTTGCAAAGCTTTGATTTTCTTGACTAGTTGACCTCTAAGATAAAATAGTGATGTATATAACCCTTACCCAATTAAAAATGAATATTTAATAAATTATAATATTTATTAATGACCCTCTACACAAAATTCTTTCCTTTTATCATGTCATTTGACCTTTTGACCCTTTTAAAACCTAAAACACACCCTTATAAAGTAGACTATGTGCAAGATTTTTCATGTGGACTGTGTTTTGAATCATGAGTTCATTTATTTGAAATTTTTTCCAATAAAAAGATACTATAGATATTATAATTATCATAATTAATTCATTCTATGTTTGTTTCATCATTTAAACTCTTCCTATACCCCTTTCCATAGCTAACTAGTCAAGATAGTATTCCATCTCTGATTGTGTTTTGCTTGTTGGCACCATACTTATAGGTGATGTTTTCTTAGGTGTTTTTTGATAGTTTCATGATCCTCTTGAAACATCATAAGATAATTTTTTAAGTCTTTTTTCCTACTCATTCCATATTTATTTAATTCCATGTCAAGAGCCTTAAACTTTCTCCTCCCTGCCCCTCACATTTACATATAGTTGACTATGTAGGGTCTGTAGGTGCCTTTTATCTATAAATATTGTGTCATGTAAGACATGAATACTATATAATATTATAATAAGATTTTTTTTGAATTTTTAATTCATTCTCCTATTGATATTTCATTCCTAATCTTAGGTCATAAACTGTATACATCTACAGTCAACTGTAGGTGAATGTTTTCAAGTGAAAAGATCCATATAGGTGTGTATGGGAGGGAAAACACACTATATCATTCTGATTGAGTGGATTTTAAATCATAAATAATTATTTAAACCATTATTAAACATCTCTCATTTGTCATCCTTGGTGATTCCATCTCAAACCTCCATCTTGGACTATGTACTCTTAAGTCAGTTGTAGGTGTGTATCTCCTTATGAAGGGTACCTGTAGGTGTAAATAGGGTTAAAAATCAATATATCACCCTCTTTAAGAGATAATTTATATAAAAAATATTATATTAAACCATTTTTCACCATTCCATCATAGTTTCATATTCTAGTTTTGCAAATTTTGGATGAAGAGGTCTCTTATAGCTCAGACCTATAGATGATAGTAAGAGAATTTATTATTCAAATGGCAATTTTGAAGAGCTTAATTACTACCTTCCACTAATTTTCTATCCTTAAAACTTTGGAAATATCTTACCAATTATATATTATACAATATTTACCTATCTATATTCTCTATAACTCTTGATAGCCTCACTATACGATATTTACAAAATGCCTTGGATCTTTGTTATGCACTTTTGGGGACTTATTTCTTAAAAACAATCATTTGCCCCTAGAATGTGATCCAAAATTTCAACTGACAATTTGAAACTCTAAAATTTATTCCATGGTCAAAAACTCATATTATTAATTACAAGGAATCTATGCCATACTCTAACCTCTCCATACAAATACTCTCAATCTTCTACTAATGCCACCTATAGGTGGATATCTTCATGTTCAGGCAATGGGTGGTCTTATGAGAAATGTGTATGCTTTGTAGGTCTCAATGTAGTTTAGACCCTTTAAAAAGTTTAAAATAGTCTCCTTTCATCATCAAGGATATTTTCGAGCTTAGCTACAATCTTAAAACATGATTGATCCTCATGAGGTACCACCTGTAGGTGCATGCTAAGTTACTTGTAGGAAGTGAGTAGAATATGGATAATGTGCATTGTCTAGACCTCATGAATATAAAAAGACTCTTTAACAATTTACCAAATTTTTGATCATAATTATTATGGTCTTGGAATAAAATTCAAAACATCTATTTTGACATGATTTTCTTCTTTCATGGCACCTGTACATGTTCATTAATGGTAGAAGACTGTATATGTTGCATATGACTACAAAATCATGGAAATGGATTTGAATAATGAATTTTAAAGGTAAATGTAATTAATATCACATTTAAAACATTAAAAATTACCTATCACAACCCTTTAAATCCATGATCAAGCATGAAGATCCTAAAAATGGTGAAAAACCTCTTGTAACACAACATAGTGCATTCACTTGCAACCTAAGTTACTTTGCCAATTAAAAAACTATGAAACATGAAAATTATCATGAATATAATTTGAGAAGAGATATAATATCCTCTAGAGTAAACATCACCATTTTATTTTATGGACCTATCCAAAATAGAGTAAAACCTATAGGGTATAAGAAATAATTAGCAAAAAAACATTGTCATCTTATGAAGGATGGTTCAGAAAGCATGGTTGACCAATATTATAAATATTATTATGTAAATGGATCTATATAAGTATAATATTATGAATGTGAATTTTTTTTGACCTGAAACCTCTTTAACTATCCATACCAAGCACAAACTTGATGACCACTTCTATGTGTCTAGAAAGGCAAAGAAGGAGTAGAATGGTTTTAGCTCAAAAATGGCACTTGTAGATAATTTAAAGAATGGAAATGAACCTAAGGAATATTAATATATGTTTCATGTCCTCCCATGTGTCACCTTCCCTCATAGGTCGTACAAGTTCCAAACTCCCTCTTTTTAGTTAGTTTCTTGATATTCAATTAGATAACCTATAAGATTCAGATGGGTTTGACATTACTAATAGGGAATATAGATTATTGGATGTTTGAGAGGAAATAATGACACTTTTGCACCTTTAATACCATGCCACTTGCATTTATGACCCCTAAAAGCCTATTAAATGACTCAAAATGACATATTGACTAATTAGACCAAGACCAAGGCTAATATGGCATTAAATGACATAAAATAGACTATAACATACCCTATGATAAAGTATTATACCCATAAAAACACCTAAAACTCAATTTTTTAACTATGAGGGGCCCAGTTCGACCTATAGGGTCAAGTTTAATCAACAAATTGGTGACTCATACGGGCAATATGCCTACTATACTAACTAGACCAGTAGCCTTATCGGTTCATTGGGCTTAGGGAGCCATCTGAAGTTTGAGACATAAAAAGAGGACTTTGAAAAAAATATTTGATCAAGACAAGACCAATGACTACCTCAACCACATAAAATAAAAGACACACACAAAATAGAATAAAACACATATGTGTTTTAAGAGCACTTATGGAACACGCACACCAAACTAAATAAAATGACTAAAAAACTAACTAATATAAGAATAAAAATCCCTTTTGGATCAAATGGGATGTTTGAAACCCTTATTTCTTCATGACATGAAGGAATGAATAAGACATATAGTATTTTGATCCTTGACATTAATGCCTCTAATGTTTTCATGATGTTTTCCAATTTCATTGGCATGATGTTTAATAATAAATAAGAAGTAAAAAATAGGTTGGATATGGAAATTAATTCTTATTTCATCCAAAAATCCTCAAATTTCTCATATGGATCCTTAATTATAACCTATGATGGTGGTTTAACAAGACATACCTTCTTGATTTCCATAGTGCTCTCAATAAGATTGGGTTTTTTCTCAGCTACAAGTTCTTATAACTCATTAAGGAGCTTTAAATATTCTCCCCAATCTTGGTCATTTCCCTCCATTGAAGACTCTTTCTTCACCTTGTCATGTACTTGACCCTCAACTTGGCAAACCACTTCAAGCTCTTGAAAGAACTTCATTTGCAGCTACCAATCATCTTTGCTTATTTATCATCTAAAACCACTACCTCTTTAATATTCTATTCTTGATGTATGAGGTCATCAAGCTAGTTTTATTCAAGATATAATGCATCTAAGGGTGGTTTAAAATTAGGATGAGGTATTGGGTCATCTTCAAAAATATCAACTTCTACCTTGTTCTCAAGAGATTTTCCTAGGACTCTAACCTCTTTATGGATGACTTGAAATTGTTTTCTATCCTTCATAGCACATTAATATTCATGCTTGAGATTATTATCCACAACTTTGGATTATATGTAGATTCTTCTTACAATACTTCCATCTTCAGGTATTTGTCACATTCCTCATAGACAGCTATAAAAAAGTCTTCAGAATGTTTCTTTTCATACAAGAAGGTAGAATTACACTTGTCATCACCAAAGTAAGTCCCTATAATGATTTAATATTTTTAAAAATTTATGACCTCTTAATGGATCTCAAGGTACATCTAATCTATCATAACTTGAGTTTTCTTCTCAAGGGCTGCAAGATCTTCCATCTGCTTCTCCTTCTTGGTGATGCCAAGACTAGGCATATTGAAATCATGTGACCTAGACCAATGAGGCTACCAAGGAGGTATGTTTTATTCAAGAAAGTGTTCTGAATTCTTATCAACCAACTAACTCTCTTTAGGTTCCGATAACATAGGTCCATCAAGGTAAAGTGTGATGGGGTGAGGACAAGATAAACTAGCTGGTGGAGGTGGAATATATAACTCAAAATTAGATTTAGAATGAATTGTAGGGTATTCTTTGCGGAGCTATTGAGGAAGGTGATGTAGACCTTGGGGCTAAAATATATTGGTTTTATTTCTTATATTTGATAATAAATTCATTTTAAAATTATTGGGCTTGAGCATTCTCTTAAGAAAGGTTAGATGGGGTGTGTTTAGGCATAGGGTCTTCTTTTAGGTCTAAACCTTCCATCACACCTTGACTTAGAAATTTCATGCTTGACTCTAACTCTTAAATTTACTTGGCTAGGTTCTCTTAGAAAATTATGTCTTGAGGTTAATAGGAATCATCATTAGGATAAGGCGTATAGGAGGGATCATATGGTGGAAAATAGGTCTCTTGAGGAATGGTAGGAGTGACTTGCATAGGATCAAGATCTTTCTCAACCTCACACTCTTTATCTAGGCTTGTCTCCTCTTTCTTTCCCCATGATTACACTACCTTATTCCAGCTTAGGATTTTAGGATTAGGAGTCTCTTATTATCATAGTGATGAAATTTGAGTAGTATATGAAGTGTTTAAGAAGCTTGGAATATCCTTGGGCTTGGATTCTCCACCTTGTCTCCAACTTGGGATTTCATATCTAAAGGTCACTTCTTGAGGTGGGGATGCGATTAGAGAGGGAAATGAGGATTAAATTACAATTAATTTTCTGATTATATGGAAAATTTTATCTACCTATTAGCTAACTCAATCTTCCTATCAATATTTGATTTAAAAACAAGGCTTGTCTTCCCAACTATCTCTTCTAGCTAATTGAGAAAAAGATGGCTTTGATAATCTTGATTGTGCTCATGAATCAAGGTTGAGTAGGATTGATATAAATATTAAGGAGGTACATATGATGGATAATAGGTTTGGTGAGGCTACTCTTCATAAACTATTATCCTATCTTCTAAAGATGTAATTAGGCCACCCATATCTAGCATCTCACTTGTGATCCTTTGCCAATTGACTCTCTCAATAGGTGCCCACTCTATTTTGACTAGCTCTAATGCATCTCTCACTTTATGAATAATATGACTAGGAAAATATTGACCATGTCCCCTTAGTGTATCAAGAACTAACATATACTTCTCATATCCTAAAATAGTTTGCTTAAAAGTGTAAATGGATTGACTTGAGAAGTGACTAGGTTGACTAGGAGGAGCAAGGTATTGATAAGATTGGTTATATGACTAATAAAACTCATGATAAGGTTGACAATGGTCATATTGGAATTGGTAAGAATCATATTTGAACTGGTAAGGATCATGATAGGGTAGATAGGTAAATTCATTAGGAAGCAAGAACATAAGGAATGACTATCAATAATATTTAAAAAGAATACATGGGCTGCTTGACCAACTGAATGTAAATTTAGAGTCACCATTGATTCTTAGATAGATGATTCCAATGGATAATGTGTTGAAAGACAACACCAAAAATATTTCAAATTCTTGGGTCATGAGTCCCACTAGGCATGCCAAAAATTGTTGTCACTTGGATTTTCACCCTTTGAGGAGATGTCTCCACTCTTCTCATCTAAGTGGCATAATTGAAATACCTCTAGGTTATGGGTAGCCTAATAATGAAGAGAATCTCTAGGTAGGGATAACTACCTTGATGTACCACTTGTAGAACACTACTACACCTAAACTTTGTGAGGGGAAAGGGAGAGAGAAAACTAAAATTAAACTATCCTAAGGGAGGTGATACACCAAAATAGTTTATGACTACCAACCAGCTACATGTTACACATGAGAACAATGGAATAACTCAACATGCACTTCTCTAATATACATATTCTCACATTAATATTTCATTATGAGGTTATGGATGAATGTTTAGTCTAGGAGAACCAGACAAGATGTCTAAAATGACACTATTGAATAGGCTAACTCACTTAGCCTTGACATTTCCTAGAACACTTCACATGATTTACAAGAAGAAGATTTTCAACTGTAAATAGGTGAGAGAATGAGATAACATCCTAAGGAAATAAGAGTCATCACTAAGCAAGATCCATCATCCAAGTAAAAAACGTTATGAATAGTGATGAAATAGGTAAAAATTAGTAGTCTTATTGATCAAATGGTATTAAAATGAGTAGGGCTTTGCCATACTCAAGTAGATCATCCTTTATAAAGGCCAAAATGGCTAGTTCTTATAGAACTTGAGAGAGAAAAAGAAGAAGAGATAAGTCCAAAGGTTACAAGGAAACTTGTCATGATGATAAAAAGAGTTACTTGTGCATAAGAAGAGGATCTGAAGTGAACTATGTAAGGTTAGGAAGGACAAACGTCATCCCAAGTCATGAAACTCTTTAAATGTGGCATAGAAGTTCTCATTCTAGCTCAAAAAACTAACTTCATGATTTAACCCTATTTTAATATCCCACAACTGATTAGGGATAGGTCTGATGATTTTAATGAGAGGGAAGCATTTCAAACATGCCTCTCCATATATTAGTTGTAATCTTGGTCATCTATAATATTCCCCAAATGATATATCACCATCTACAATCAAAAGTAACTCTTATTTCACACACCCTACACACTTGGCCTCTAATTTGGATTTATTTTCCCATGAAAATATGTAAAATGGAGTGGATGACATGTTTCAAGACCTTCCATGGACATAGAGGCATCAAAGACACCTTAAAAAGGCTCTTACTTGGAGTTTTCACACTTCTCACTACCTTGTTCACTATGCCAGTTTTGACTAGCTGAGATGAATCTACTATTAGGAAAAAGTAGGAGTTTTTTAAAGGAGTTAAATTTTAATGGAGAATTATCAAAAAATTTAATCTTTCTTCTAAAGTTTTTTTCATCTCTTGAAATCTCTTAGAACCTGCATAATGCATAAAATAATAAAAAACCCATTTTATACCCTATCCATACAGATAGGTTGGCATGAAAATTTATTGGAGGAAGATATTAATAGTTTTATAAAACACTAAATCACTTAACATACCATTTTTGTCCATTTTGATGCATCTCTAGCCTTGTTTTCTTAGTCTGGTCTTTTCAAGGGTTTAGCAAGGGTTTTAGATAGTTTGACCTCTTAAGCTTTGTTCATAAAGCTGGGACATTATAAATTCAAAAAAAATCCATAAATTTGATTTTCAATTCCATTTTTAACACTTCTAAACCTCTTGGATCTCCATGAAAATCATCAAAAGAGATATGAGCTTACAAAAACTAGCCTATTGATCTTGCATTTTCATTTGCATAAGCCTAATATTAGTCCTAAGAAAAAAATGGATATAAATATGGTTTATATGTATAAAAAGAGTTTTATAACCTCTATTATGATCCCATAATCATTCCAAAATTTATTAAAATGCATATAAAAATCTAAAATTGTGAATGACTTACCATTTGGACACTAGGCCTAAACCCTAACTAACACGTTGACTATAACCTTGAGGGTTTAAAACATTATGTTTAGTTTCTACCATATATGATATGTTTCCATGTTTTACGTAGGATTAATTAAAATTATAAATTCACCTTAAAACCTTCTAATTACTCCTTCTCATCTCCACTTCCCATTCACCAACTAGGCCTAGTGGGAACTTGCTTGGTTGAGCTGTGTGCAAGAGATTTTTGACCATTTTTAGAGGTTATAACTTGTATGAGTGTTTCATATCACCAATTAAAATTAAATAAACATCAAAATATTTTCATTGAGATCTAAAAATCCTCCTATTAGGTCATTTACTCATTTTGGCATTATTTGTTTGCCTTGCAAAAGCTCTGATTTTCTTGACTAGCTAACCTTTGAGACAAAATAGTGAGGTATAACCCCATTAACTAAGGAAAAATTAAGATTTTATAAGTTATATTATGTCATAATGACAATATAAACCAAATATATGACTTTTATTAGTCATTATACCTTTCAACTCCACCAAAACCTAAAACAAACCCTTATAAAGTAGACTATGTGCAGGATTCTACAAGTGGACTATGTTTTAAATCATGAGGTCAATTATTTGATTTATTTTACACTCAAAGAGAATATATATATTTTAATGTTCATCATAAATGAATTATATGTATGTTTCATAATTTCAACTCTTCATATACCCCTTTCCATACCTGACTGGTCAAGATAGTATTCTATCTCTGATTATGTTCTACTTGTTGGCACCATACCTATAGGTGATGTTTGCTTAGGTGTTTTTTGATAGTGTAAATAGAATATTGAGATATAAAAAGATAATTTGGTAAGTTTTTTTACCTACTCATTCCATATTTATTTAAATCCATGTCAATAATCTTAATCTTTCTACTCTTTGCCCCTCATTCAACTATAGTTGACTGTGTGGGACCTGTAGGTGCCTTTTATCTATAAAAACTATGTCATATAAGACATTTATAATATTTGAGATGATAATAAGGAATATATGTGATTTTAAATTCACTATCCTATTGAAATTTAATGCATAATCTTGGCTCATATATTGTATACATCTACTGTCAGTTGTAGGTGGATGTTTTCAAGTGAAAGGACCCCTATAGGTGTGTATGGGAGGTAAAACACAGTATATAATTCTCCTTGAGTGGATTTTAAATCATAAATAGTTATTTAAATAATTTTTAAACATATCTCATCAATAAAACTTGGTTATTCCATCTCAAACCTCCATCTTGGACTGTGTGTTCTTGAGTTAGTTATAGATGTGTATCTCCTTGTAAAGGGTACCTCTAGGTGTAAATAGGGTTGAAAATCCGTATGCCACCCTCTTTAAGTGATAATTCAGACCAAAAATGTTATATTAAACCATTTAGAACCATTAAATCATATTTTTTAAGTCTAGTTTCATAAATTTTGGATGAAGAGGTCTCTTATAGCTCATACATGTAGATGATAGTGAGGGAATTTAGTGTTCAAATGGCAATTTTGAAGAGCTTAATTACTACCTTCCACTACTCTTATGTCCTCAAAATTTTTAAAATATCTTCTCCATGATATATGATATAAGTTTTACCTATGTATATTCTCCATAAATATTTATATCCTCATTACAAGATATTCACAAAATGCCTTGGATCTATGTTCTTCACTTTTGGAGACTTATTCCCTGAACACAGTCATTTACCCTTAGAATGTGATCCACACTTTAAAATTCCAATTTTAAACTATAAAAGGTATACCATGTTTGAAATATCATACTATGAATCCCAAGGAAGCTCTACCATACTCTTACCTCTCCATACAAGTACTCTCAGTCTTTTGCCAATTCCACCTGTAGGTGGATATCTTCATATTCAGGTAGTGGGTGATCTTATGAGAAATGTGTATGGTTTTTAGGTCTCAATTTATTTTATATCCTTTAAAAAATTTATAATATTATCATTTTGTCATCAAGGATATTTTTAATTTTATCTACATTCTTACAACATGATTGACCCTCATGAGGTACCACCTATAGGTGCATGTTAAGTTACTTATAGGCAATGAGAAAAATATGGATAATGTGAATTGTTTAGACCTCATGAGTAAACCAAGACTCTTTAAAAGTTTCCAAAATGGTTTTTAATAACTATTATGGTCTTGAATTCAACTTTAAAACATCTATTCCAACATGATTTTCTTTCCTCATGGAACCTGTACACATTCATTAATGGTGGAGGATTGTATATGTTGAATATGATTGAAAACTCATGAAAATGGATTTTAATAATGAATTTTAAAGTTAAATGTAATAAATATCACTTTTAAAACATGAAAAAGTACCTATCATAACCCTCTAAATTCATGATCAAGCTTGAATATCTTGAAAATGGTGAAACACCACTTGTAACATAGCATAGTGCATTCACTCTCAACCTAAGTTACTTTGCCAATAAAAACACCATGAAACATGAAAATAATCATGGAGATCATATAAGAAGAGATAACATCCTTTGTATTCAACATCACTAATTGATTTTTATGAACTTATCTAAAATAGAGCAAAACCTATAGGGTGTAGGAAATAGTGAGTAGAAAAACACAGTTAGCTTGTAAAGGATGGGTCATAAATAATGTTTGAAAAATATTAAAATTATTATTATGGAAATTTATATTTATGTGTTTAATACCACCTCCCAAAATTTTTTGACATGAAACCTCTTCAACTGTCCGTACCAAGCACAAACCTGCTAACCACTTTTGTGTGTCGAGAAAGGCAAAGGAGTAGAATGGTTTTAGCTAAAAATGGAACTTAAAAATAATTTAAAGAATTTAAATTAACATAATTAATATTAATATATGTTACATGGCCTTCTTCCATGTGTCACCTTCCCTCATGTGCCATACAAGTGCCAAACTCTCTCTTTTCAATTGGTTTCTTGATCTTCAGTTAGATAGCCTAAAAGATTAATATGGGTCTAAAATTACTTATATGTAATATAAATGTTTGGATGTTATATAGGAAATAAGGACACTTTGGCACCTTGAAAACCATGCCACTTTCATTTAAGACCCCTAAAAGCCTATTAAATGACTCAAAATGACATATTGACTAATTAGACCAAGACCAAGGCTAATATGGCATTAAATGATATAAAATGTACTATAAAATACCATATGACAAGTTATTAGACCCATAAAAACACCTAAAACTCAATTTTTTACCTATAGGGGCCCCAATTTCACCTACAGGGTCAAATTTGGTTAACAAGACTTACTAAATCAATTTCAAGCATTCAAGTGACTCTTCATCATCAAGGCAATTTTAAGTAAGACAATGAGGAGATATATGCCAACTTGAGGAAGGATCTATGTTTCATATTGACAAATATTCCAAGATAACTTCCTAACCTCTTTTTCAACTCATTCTCTTGAGTTTTAATTGGTTTCCAAGTCTTGACACTTGGCCTTGTGACCCTTCTACTTCTCTTATTCTCTCTCCCATGATATGCTCTATATATACAAGCATTTTTGGATTTGAAATGGATCCGCACCTAGTATTACAAATCCTTTATAGTTTTAATACTACATTTAACTTGGAAATAAATATTTTCAATCTAGTTTTATGTTTATAATTTCTTGTCTAAGTGTGTGAAGTAGTGCATAGTGGAATGAAAAGTGATAAATAGCTATCCTTGTGTTCTCTTTACTCTCTCATGTTTGGTGTAAGTATTTCTCCATATAATAGATCACATGAAGTGTAGTTAGTGTATTTTCCTATTTATAAGTGTAAAGAGTAGCATTAGTGTCTGAAGTATGACCACTTTTTCACTCACCTTGATAAGTATAATGCATATCACCTCCATGTTTGAAACACTTATGTTAGAGAAATCGAGGATGTTAGGACTAGTATTGTGAGTCATTTTTCATAGTGAAATTATATTCTAGTATAGTGGATATTAATCTGGTGTATCATCTCATTAACATATGATACTTTTGTGTTCCTTCTATCCCTTTTCATCTAACCAATCAAGTAGTGTAGGTGATAAGCTATCAAATACTAATCTAAGGAGCTAGCCCTTAAACCTAGAGGTTTTCCTCTACTATAGGCAACCCATAGGCCTAGATTTAATCCAATGTTTCACTTAATCTATACAAGTCCTAAGCCACCTCTCTATGGTGCATGATTGAGTGATAACATCTAAATTAACTATGGCCTTTTGATTACTCTTATTCTCAACAACCCTTACCTTATATGGAGGCTTATTTGAACTCTTAGTAGTTAATTTTGATCCATTGGTATATTTTAGTTTGACCATTGATAAAATCTTGATCTCTCTTTATTTTACTATGTGGCACAAATATATGAATTTTGAAAACTTCTTAAACAAGATAGCTTCATGTAATGCTAGTAAAAGACTATGTTTGATGATGTTATGAATTTATATGTTTGCCATAGGGCTATTGAATTTATATAATATAGTATTATAGCATAAATAATATTCTATGATAAGTTCATATGACTTTTGTTTTAATATTATAACTTGGGCATATGATATCTTGTCACTGATATTGATGGAGAACTGTGCTAAAAACATGTCTGCCAAAAGATTGAATTCTATGATAGATTATTTTAGTAAGTCATAAAACCATGGTATGGAATAATACTTTAAACTATGTGGAAATAACTTTGTGAGAAGCTAGTCATTGGACACATAGTCCAAACATGTTGTGTGGAAGTCTCATAGATGGTGCTCTGGGTTACCCTTTCCATCATATAATGTAAAATTAGGTGCCACAAATCTATATGGCAAGGGATATGCTTCTATGTGATATGCCAAAGGTGTATGCAATATAACATTAGAATCCAAGGCATGTGATGACCTAGTGGCTCCCTTCTCAAGATATAACACCTTATCCTATAGAGTATGAACCTCATGCATAAGGGATTGTACATCTAGAGTAGAAGAACTAGCCACAAGAGGTATAGTTTTCACTAAATGTTGTTGAATAACAATTTATGTGTGTGATAGCTAAGTTGGCCCTATTGTAGGTATAAAAATGTTGTAATCTATGGGATTTGAAGATTGACCATTTTATTTGTTCTTAATTTATAATATGGTTTTAATATTTATGCATGATCAAGGGGTTATTCTCAAATTATATCTTTAAAGCTCTATAGGACATCATATTTATTGGCAATTATATTATCATTGTTAAGTGAAGGGAGAGTGTCCTGATTTCTAGTTTTTGTATCATCTTATTCTTGATTATATTATTCATATTCAGATGTAATATCATTTAAATCCACATAATCAGGGTGTAAAGGATCAATAAAAAGAGTCACAATAGGTCCCTTATCCATGTTATGAGCTCAAATAGTAGGAATTTGAATATGCTCTATAGGGTTACCACCTATCCTAACACTTCTTATTAATGGAAGAGAGATAACTTTTTGAGATGTCATATAGTAAACAAATTGGAATAGAAATTCTAAAATAGAATATATGAAATATGAAAAATTTAAAGGAGATAATGAAAATAGGAAAAATAAGGATACAGACCCTAAGAGCATCTAGTGGTTAGGGTTTAGGCAATGTTTGAAGTAAGTCAGGTTCACGAAATGTTTTAACCTTTTAGGGTTTAGCTTATGTAAATCCTATGTTTGATTAAAAAGGTTGAGTAGATTAAATTAGGGAAATAATATGCATAAAATATCCACTAATTTGTTATAAAATCAACTAGCTTTGACTTTTTAAAAATAGTAATAAATAGTGTAAATAAATACTTATCTAAAAAACATCTAGTACAAATGATCTAAGTGATAGAAGATAAGATATAACATGGTCTAAGTATTTTCAAATGGATCCTTATATCATAAACCCTCCTTGATATTAGTGCCACATTTAGATAGTAGTGCCATGTGGCTCTAGTGTCCTAATATTGGCAGTAATGTCCTCTATGTAAGATTGTCTTAAACTTCTAGGTGCACTTGTGTCTAGATTTATGGGGTTTATTCTTATGCACATGAATTTTGGAACTCTGTATTGTTCTTGTAATTTATAATTTATTATGAAAACCCTAATCTTCCTTTAAAACCTCTTGGAATTATTTGGCAAATCAATGGAAAATTATTTCACAATTATGGTGATCCTATATGTGTGATGGTGAATCCATTAAGATTCATGAGGAGTGAAAGGAAATATTAGATTCAATTTTTGTTTTTCTATACTACCTTTTAGCTACACCAAAGTAAGATGCTAAACAAAACTACCAAATAATGTTATCAAATGACTAAACTAAACAACTTTAAATATTACCTATAACAAATAAGGAATTAAATTTTTTACAAAAATTAAATATTATTTCATATTTATATTCATTTACAATAATCTTTAATTTCAAAAGAAAAATAATCTTAATTTGAGTCTGTATGCAAAATTTATGGCCTTCAAAAGTTGGCAATCAGTTGCACAATTTGATTGCAACTATTTAGTGCATCTATTTGGTTGTATACATTCAACTACAACTAAAAGGTTTTAAAAACAAATATATGCAACTAATGTATTCACTAAATGTTTTCAACCAAATGGATGCACCAAATGGTTACAATTATTTAGTTGTAACCGAATGGTGTAACTGACTACCAACTTTTAGAGGCCGTAACTTTTACATATGAACTTAGATTGAGATTTTTTTTTCAAATTACATATATATTCATGAGGAATTAAAATATTAAATAATATTAAGGTTTTGGAATGTTTATTATACTATATTTTCATTTATCCCACAACCTATCTTTCTATCTCTTCAATGCACATAATGACTTCTCGAATTTTACCAATATCATGGGCAATTTCACAAAGTATATTTTGATGGTTACCCATGGTATCCTATGTGCTATATATATGTGGTGAATTGAATCGTAAAATAATAAATTATTTTAAACATTTTAAAATCTGATCCCCAAAATAATTTACATTCCTAAATTTTAAGTGATCTAGACCAATGTAGTGACCTTAAAAAATCACCAAAAACAAATTTCAAAAAATGGAATATTCATGAATTAATGAATATTATCTACTAAAATTTACCATTTCCTAAACACCCCACTATGAATTTTTTTTCCTACATACCAATAATCTGGAGAGGGATCAATCCCAATGTAGTTCTCCCTACCTAAGTGTTAGTATAAGTGCAAGTGATGTTAGTATGATAGTGGCCTTGAGTGCCTTGAGTATGCTTGAGATTGGGAATATGGAAAATCTAAGCTTAGGTATATTTTAGATGGTATTATGTAGAATTAAAGTAGAATAGGGATTGATAACCTTGATTTTTTTCAACTTATTTAGTTTTTGAATATTTATTTTACATCTAATCTCCAATTAGTTGATAATGGGCTAAAATCCATGTATTTACAGTGTTCTATTGCTTGTGCAAATAATAAAATATGTGTAGGCTGACCTTAATAGGGTTTTAATTTTTAAAATATATTTATTCAAAAAATTTGAGGTAAAAGAGATAGGCACCATTTTGGGGACACTAGTGCCACATGGATCTAGTGTCCTTAATGCGGTGCTAATGCCAAGCTAGCAAAACACTAGGCACAAAGGGCTAAGATTGGGAAATGAGGGTCTGGGAATGCGTTTGAGATGACTAGGGACACCTTTGGCTTGAATAAACACTGGATAAGTGTGATAATAGGCTCTAGGATAGGTCTAGGGCTAAGCTAGGGATATATAGTCTTAAGTAGCACTTTGAGCACTCAAATACCACTCTTAGGTGATTACATAAATGAATCTTGAGAGAGAAGGGGGGATTAAAAACCCTACCAATAATTGAAATAATTTATTTAATGAACATTTAAATTGTATAATCACCTCTCAAGGCAAGTGATTCAAAAGGTTCCTTGGATGTGATGCAGTCCTTCACTAGTTATTAATTTGCCTTGTAATGCTTGTGTGTTGTTGCTTAATTGTTTTGTCAAAACCTAGTTCACATTTAAAACCAAGTCAAAATAAACCAAGTCCAAATTCAAAACCATTTTATACACACATAACAAGGTGTTACTTTTCAAAAAAATTAGGTCAATAAAAATTACATGTCAAACATAGTCCCAATACCTATATTACTCATCCAAACCATGTCATTAGGCTATCCAATTATATCCAAAAGATTAATCTAAATTATAAAACTCACTTTAAACCAATTCAAAGATAAAAATTTAAATTTCTTATCCAATTTGTGTCATTATTCTGTTCATTTTTAGTCTAAACCTAAGTTTAAATCCATATGTCAATTTCAATGCCTAAACCAATTCCATGTCTAATTTCAATACCAATTCAAAGGCTAAATTACAACTACCAAATCTCATTTTAAAACCAATTACAAGACCAATATTATAAATTATTATCCAAGTTGCATTTTTATTCCATCCAATTTGAGCCAAACCCTAAATTTGATCAAATGCCTTAACCAATTTGAATTCTAACCCAGATTTCAATGCTAAATTCTAATACCAATTCTATACTAAATTTGATATGCCTAAACCAATTCCAAATGTCTACACCAGTACCCATCCAAAACCAAATTCCAATTATAGATAAACTAGACTATGTTCCAATTGTAGCCAAACTGTGCCAAGTTCTAATTATAGCCAAATTGTGCCAAACTCCAATTATAGCCAAACTATGCCAAGTTATAATTATAAACATGATTGAAAAATCAACCCAAATCAAATCAAATTATAAATTTTAAAAAGCCAAATTCCACTCAAAAATTATTCCTAATTTAAATTTCAACTATATTTCCAAATCAAATCAAGTTTAATTGAATTCCAGTAATCAAAACCAATGCCAGTCAAACATTTTTTCAAGCCAAATTTTATCCAAGGTTCACACATTTTTAAATCAAGGAAATGTTGTAAAGAATTTTTTTTTCAAATCCTAGATCAAATTTTATGATCAAATCAAATTATCTTTCAAACCAGTATTCCAAAATAAAATGAAAATTATTGGGAGACTTTGATATACCAAGATTTGTGTACCCTTTTGGAAACAAGTTCAATTCAAAAAAAATTCCTATTTGGATATTACATTAACAAACTTTGATTGAACTATTCCATTTTACTATTTTCATTGACAAACCTAATAGAACATTCAATGTATACCAAGGTCAATTTAAATTTCAAAACCCAAATCAATTCAACTTTGGTCATGGTACCATTCCAATCCAAAACTAGATGATCTTGAACCACATACCAAAGCAATACGATGTACCAATCTAATCAATACCACATCTAGTTCATCCTAAATCACATACCAAACTAGTTCTATACCAAACCATTTCAATCATAATAAGATTCATCTTAAACCACATTCCTGTAACAAATCATGTCTATTTCATCCAAAGCCAACAATTCCAAAAATAATCACATGCCAATTCAAATCCACTTCTTGTATTTCCATTCAATCTCCTACACATGTTAGTTTGGAATGATGAATTCATATCATCCATCCTTTTTTTAATTTGAATCATATGTAGGCCAATTCACCCTTTTTGGGGATAAAATCTAATCAATACTATTTATACCAATTATAATTTACATTAATTTGCCCTATTTAGGGAATTTTATTAATCAGTGTGAATTTAACCCTATTTGGGGCAAACCAAAATAAGACCAGTTATGACCAAACAAAATCAATACCATTTTGACCAATTCCAATTTGTTCCATTTGACCATTTTTGGTGCCAAGAAAATCCCATTCATATTAGATCAAGACCACCCTTTTTAGTCCTATTCCAATTACATTGAGACCAAATCCCCTCTTTGGGACCAATTTATTTCAATCAATACCCCTTGTATGTATCCTTTCTTGGGGGAATTATTATAAGGTTAATTTGATTCATGGATTCTTTTGTTTGTACACATGTTCTAATATCACCCATATTATTTCAAAGTATGATAAATCAACTCACCCAACTTAGCGAACAACTAGCCCACTTTGCATCTACTTTTGGCATCTTTACCATTCGTCCAAAATCCAATTGTGTTTTATAATCCAAATAAAGATAATCAACAATTATACATAAATAATACCTCCCAAATATGTCATCCTGTGATGATTATTAATAAAATCAACAGTATCTTCTAAATGTGTCATCTAGTATAGACTATAGATGAGACCAATTTACATGATACTTTTTTATAACAAAGATGAAAATCTTGTCAGATTGTTAGAGATTGGTGTTAAAATTCTAGATAGATTTCCAGTAGATAACTTATGTTATTTGATTAGATAACCTAAAGAGACATCCCTCACACTACTGATAATCAAGCTACTAAAAACCAACTATCTAGACCTATTATGCCATTGTCTAGCCAAAGACCATTATCTATTGAAGACCCAAGTGTGTCTAAATCTGATAACTACTCTATCAAGATATTTTTTGATCCCCTTCTTAAACATTATCAAATACATCCACTTCCAAATAAAGATCAAGATATTTAAGCCATTATTGACATTTTTGTTGAATCATCTAGATTTGATCAACTCCAAACCATTGATGATCCACATGTATTTAATGAAGGATCTCTATTTGATATAAGACCCATATTCTATGGGTCCATATTTTAAGAGCTTATCATTATTGAACAAAATCCCATTGTTCAACCATTTCCAAAATTCTCCCATTTCTAAACATGCTTCATCTTAAAGCCTCCATTTCTAAGAGAAAGGTGAACAAGGTAATTATGGATAATGTAATTTGGAAAGAACTCTTCATGGATACATTAATAGTAGAATTAGGTTCCATTTTAGAACCAATATCAAAGTTGGGTTTCATTTTAGAATGAATATAAAATTTATCATGAGAATTAGAATCATCATCAGTATAGACATCTTGTTCAAATCCTCTTGTTTTAAAATCATCTTCAAAATCAAAATATATTTTTAGGTGTTACAACATTAGTCACATGCTCCTTAAATATAAAATTCACAGCATTTATGATCCTTCTATGGTCATTGAGGACATTTTATTCAACATCAATGCAAGTTATCTTAGTAGCCTCTACGAGGTTTGTGATGGTTTTCCCCTTCCATTATGAGTATATGTGCCTTTACCATCAATAAATATATCCATTATATTGACATACCACCTCCCATAAATTTGAATTGAGACTGACATAATCACATATTGTTGAACTTATTCTAGGGTGACATTTCAATGGTAGAATTTATAAAAAAATAAGACAATATAAAAGTAGAAGAATAATATCCTAGTGAAACCTTGCTTGGGGCACTAGGAGATAGTCAATGTCTAAACTCAACATCTTATAGTGACACCTTATTTGAGGCACTAGACAATAAGAAGAATAAAAATATAGAATCCTCTAGGGAAACCTTACTTAAGGTGTTAATGGAAAATAAAAATAAATTATCAACATCCCTTAGTGAAACCTTATTTAAGGCATTATTAGACAATCCATGTCAAAATTGTCAAGAAGACTTTGCTAGTGGAAACCTCTTCAAGGTGCCAATAGTTGAGCTAATTAGTTTCTCATTGTTTGATGAATTAGTTATTGAAGTAAATATCATCCCTGCCATAACTAAAATCAATTAAAATCTAAATTAAAAAACAATGTGTGTGATTGAAAATCCCAATTTTCATTTATCCACCAGCCATTTTATATTTTATTTTGATCCCATTATTCCTTTAAGATCTATATGCCAATATCCAATCAAACTATTTATCCCATGCCTACCTTTATCTACCCTTTCTAGAAATACTCTTTTTTATAGCAGCCATGAATAAATTATGTTTGGATGTTTGGAGGAAGTAGAATCAATGACTAATGAAGATCATGATAATATTCATCTCATTCACATCAGTAGTAGGATTAAGATAGAGCAACCATTCTAAGAAGGTATTAGTTATAAATTAAAGGGTCTACATTATGCATCTTATAATCATCCATTGATTTGATATGGTGAATAATAAAAAAGCATCAAATAAAAATACAAAACAATCAAAATATAAAGATAAATAATTCATCCGATGATGAAACTATGTTTAAACACTTAAAAGTGGTATTTGAGTACTAAGATTGCTACTTGAGACACCCTATTACTAAATTATCCCTAAACCTATCCTAGAGCCTTTGTTACTCTTTTCTAGCCTTTGTGTAGACCACATGTATCCCTAGTCAACTAAAACACATTCTCAAACCTTCATTCCCAAATCATGGCCCTTCATACCCAACAACTTATTAGTCAGACATTAGTAACACATTAAATACATTAGAGCCACAAGGATCTAGTGTCCCCAACATGGAGCTAGTTTCCCTTGTATTGACTCTCTTGAATAGATATATTTCAAAAGTTAAATCCTTTTAAGGTTGGCCTGAGCATATTTTATTATCTGTACAAGCTACATAAAAATATAAATACATGAATTTTAGACCTCTATCCACTAGATGGAAATTAAATACGAAAGACCTATCCAAATAAGAAACAAGTTGAGTAAAATCAAGGTTATTAATCCCTAGTCTACCCTAATTATGCATACTACCATCTAAAACTACACCTTAAGCTTAGATTTTATATATTTCCAATCTCAAGAACACTCAAGGCAATCAAGAACACTATCATTTTAGCATCACTTATACTTTCACTAGTACTTAGATGGGGAGAGATACATTTGGATTGGTCTCTCCTTAGATTATTGGTATGTAGGCAACTCTCTTCACAATGGTGTGTTGAGGATGTCTAACCTATCCTACTAACAAACACACATTTTAAGCTCATACCATAATTGTAAGGAAGATTAAGGTTTACATCATAAATTATATGTTATAGGCATAATATAGAGTTTTAGAATTCATTCACAAAGGAATAGAGCCCATAAACATAGGAGTAGGTGCACTTAGAATTTAAGAATAGTCCTACATAGAGGACACTAATGCCATTTTAAAGACACTAGAGCCACATGGTGCTAATTTATAAGTGTGGCACTACTATCGTGGAGAATATCTGACAAAGGAATCATGTTAAAGACACTCAGACCTATTTGTATCCTAATCTTCAACACTCAGATCTTCTACATAAGGTTGTTTCTATATAAGTTTTTATTTGTACATATTTATTACTATTTTTATGAATTCAAAACAAGTCAAATTTTATAATAAATCAGTGGTTATTTATTCCATATTATTTCACTAATTTAGACTACTCAACCTTTTAATAAAACATATGATTTACATTAGTAAAACCCTAAAAGGTTAAAAGATTTGGTAAACCTGACTTAATTCAAATATTTTCCAAACCCTAACCCTAGATAACCCAGGGGTTTACATTTATAGGACTCAAATCTCATATCCATGTATATTTTGATTTATGTTTCATATAATGATGATCAAATGATAGAATAAATTAATCAATTTTTGTTGTAAAGTTTAATATTTTCATTTGCATGCTTGTTCCCTTTTAATATAGAATGAATTTAGAAAAGACATAAACACATGCATAGATAATGCATTATATCAATTTAAATATATGTCATATTTCATATCATGTTATCTTTATCTTATGTGGAATTCGATTAACAAGGAAACCCATACACACATAGAGGATTTAACACATAAGCTAATGTTTTATTATTTTCAGAATAATGGGGTTTTAATCCTAATTAAATAAATAGGTCTGAGCAAATTAAATCAATAAATAATATGCAATAATTAAGCTAATAATCTATGTAATCAGATTTGTATTTTTTCCTTTTCTAAATATATTAATAAATAAGAGAAATCTAACTTAGCTTATTCTGAATGATATAGATAGAGACAATGTATAATACTGGAGGAGAAAGACTGAAACTATCAGAAACTAGATATTGAGGTTCTTTTTTGGATTGGATAGGAGTTCCAAAAGTGAGATACCTTACTATTTGATGTTTTAGTCCTTTTTTGGCAATTTTGTCTAGGTGGTTTGAGATTTCTAGGTTCTGTTTGACAGGCTTGTGTTACCCTGTAAGTGAAATATCAAAGCATGGAAGCTTATAGATCTCATTGTGCATCTATTTTTAATCTTCAAATCCCTAAGAGCTCTTTGTGATTGAACTTGAATGTAAAATTGGAAAAGATATAGAAAGGTTTAGTGTGTAAAGGATACAATGAATTCACTTCACACCTTGTGTGTGGGCATGCTACCTACATACCAATACTCCAAGGAGGGATCAAGCTAACATAGTTCTCCCATTAAAGTTCTTGGTGAAATTATGTATGATAAATGCAAATAGATGTGAAACTAGATGTACTTCAGATGGCTAGGGACTAGTGCAAAGGTTTGAATAAGCTTAGAATGATTTTGGAAGGATGTATGTAGAGAATAGGGAAGAGTGCTTGAGTGTACTACCTTGTATTCTTGCTTCTTTCTTATAAATGAGTGCCAACCCTTCTAAATGGATTTTTAATGGAAGTTTATATGGTAATTAATGATCATGGGTTAAATGAATTCATATTAGGCTGATAAGAAAAAGGATAAGTATATGAAAAAATTTGACTGTTAGGACCAATTTTGCACTTGGACAACACCAAAATAAGGGCACCTTATGTTTCAGTGCTCTTATCCAAGTTGGGTGATATTTTCTAGAGGGAATGAGATCTAAGGGGATGGATCTAGGTCTAAAAGATCTACCTAGACATGTAAGGGTTAAGTTTGGAAGGCTGTGGATGATTGGGAATCAGTGAAAGAATAGACTAGAATGGTTGTGTAAGTAAGTAGGAAAACCTATGGATTAGGTGTCATTATCCATGCTTATTCATCCAATTTCACATTTTATATGACTACATTTCCCCCCCCTTTATTATAGTGATGAAGAAAAGCAAAATACTAGGATAAAGGAAAGTAAAAAAGCATACATGAACTTACCCAAAAGGGAGAAGCTCATGAATCTATGTGATGCTAGATGTGCATAGAGAGAACATGTTGTGAAGTTTGAATTGGCAATGATAACATAAAAGTAGATCAGTTCTTAATAGATATACTATATCTAAAATAAGAATGTATAGAAGTTGAGTAAGAAGAAGAGAGAGGAATGAATACACCTCACTAGGTACGTAAACCAATATAAAACCTATTGTGATGGATAATGCCAGGTATGTGTTGAATTAAGAGTAATATCATGAACAAAGTCGAGTGCTCAATTCCCCAAAAGGTGGCTCAAGAATGTAAAGGCTGGCTCTTTGGCTCCATAATCACCAACTAAGTGAAGTTAATGAATCATGCATGTGTTAATTTATGTTTGGACTATGTGTCCAATCCCTCTAAATAGGTGTCTCAAGAATACAAAGGTTAGACCTTTAGCTCCATCATTGGAACATGAAGTGAAGCTATGAAGTGATATCAGTATAGAATAGATGTCAAATTAGATAGATAATAGATCCCATAGATGTTCTATAAATATGACAATGTGGTGTGGGTAGCCTGAATGTATGTTGGAAATTAGGTCACTCTTGGCCATTTTGAAAGATGGAGGTTAGGCTTGTATGAAAGCCACTCTAAAACTAATGTACTAGGTTTATATGAAAGCCAAATCGATAGCTTAGATAATAAAAAATTTAAACTTGTATGAAAGTTCAACTTGAAAGTGATGCCAACCACCTGCAGATAGAGTAAGGCATGCAACTATTGAAAATGCTTAGATAATAAACTAAACTCAAAAATAAAAGAAGACCAATGTGCCATACACATTTCCCCCAATCACTGGTGTTTGTAACATGGATTTTGGTCTATAAGTTATGTCATTTTCCTAATTTGAAATGGAAAGTGGGAATCATCATGTCGTGCATGATAACCCCCTATATCTAGATTCTCTAAGAAAACTATACTGAACTACTGATTCTGACTGATTTTGATGTGCAAAAATTATAGTTGAGCTAATTTTTTTCCTATTACTATAAAAACTAGGTGTTTTTATGCCTAGAGAAGAGCACCAAAATAAGGACACCCTTGTTTTTGGCACTACTATCCATTTTTGGTGTTGTTGTCTTGTGCTGAAGCTAGTTGTTGATCTAGAATTGTCACTATTTTTTTTTGTTCTAACTAGTTTAACCTCTAGATTTTGAATTAGGTGATTTGAATGATGTTATTTTGACTATTAGGAACTTTTATCTCTTTGAAAAAACCCCTATTTATTTCCCCCTCTTATGAGGGTAGGAATGATGAACCTACAATGACTGCCCTCAAAAGAAAAAAAGTCTTGGAAGTGTGTTAAGCTACATAGATATATGACATAGCAATGATATTTGACAAGATATATCTAGATATAGCAATGTTTGTATTGATAGATTGTTAGATCAATAGGGTTATTCCTAGATAGATATAACAATGTACAATCATGTGTAAAGTACTGAACTAGAACTATAAATGTTAGATGTTAATTCTTAGTTGGAAGAATGGTGCATGATGTCCATCATGGAATCTAATAAATCAAGGGAGATGCAAGATGTGGATCATGGCATTACACATATTGAGAATAAAATAATGAATCAAACAATTAATCAAGAAGCAAGAAGCATATAGGGATGGCCAAACAACAATACAAATAAGGGACATGGGCATATGTCACTCAAACTAGAAAGCAATAAAATAAGGCATGTTCAAATGCCACATACAGATACAAGTGAAACAAGAAAAGTTGGCACAGGGGCCATAGGAACATGGAAGAGTACAAGTAAAGGACATTGGTAAATATCTTAAGGCACATACATGAATAGAAGAAAAGGACATTGAAAAATGTCCTAAGACACAAAATAAGAGACAAGAAAGAGATAAAAATCCAATCACACAAGATATGCTAAGCAAGAGGAGAAAGCATGTAATAAATGGAAAGGTAGAATCAATTCTAACTAATCAAAGCAAATGTGAAAGTATGCAAAACATGTGTAATAAAAGACTAGGTATATTCTAAAAATACACAATTTCTAGATACTAGTGAAATGTCGATATAGTAATATGTAATCTAGAAAGCAATGTACATAAACATGATAACTCAGAGTATGTAGTGTAGGAATGACATAGCCTAGATGTTGTATTCATGTAGAATATGCCCCTAGTGGGTAGGTATATCGATGTGTGTCTCGAATGTAGAAGTAGGAGTACCCCTCAATGGGTAGAGTGAAGCAATCAAGTAGTTGGATGTCACTACACACACTCAAATAAGATCATGTGAAGCATGGTAATGTAGAAAAATCAACATACAATCGCATGAAACAATAAATGTAAGTCTTATCATGATATCAATAATGTAAAGCATGGATGATGCATGCAATCAAAATGTTTTTAGTCTTTTTGACATATTTGAATGTTTTTGTATTTTGAAATTTTTGAATTTTTTTTTAATTTTGAATAGGAGAAATGGTAAGGAATGATACTAATCGATGAGTCTCATGGGAGACTCCCTATCACGCTGTCCAGTATCATGGTGGCTCATTTAAAATGAATCGTGGTGGGTTGTTAGATGAAATAGGTCTTAGAAAACTCACCCATAGTAAATATTTATTTTAAGTGGTACTTTATGATGTGTATGATTGATAAATAGATAGAGATGGAGCTGAAACATGTGTTGGTGGCTCATTTAATACCAATCATAGTGGGTTTCTACTTGAAATAGGTCTTAAAAAACTTGGTCATAGTGAATTTTTCACTGAAGTAGTACTCTATGATGGGTATGTGTATGGAACTATAATGTATATGCCACATACTACACTAATGTATGTATGATGAGATTATTTTACTAGTCTCCAAATCCACCAAGTAGGTGGGATAGGAGATATCCTATGAGGCTCTGTCTGATAAATTGTATTACTCTCACAATGAGTAATCGATGATTCCTATGAAGGAATGTCCTAGGAAGACTCAATCATGGAAGAATGAGTTCTATGGTTCCATGATGGAGGAGATCTCAGTGCCCCCTATGTGAATGCTTTGATGCCATTATTAATGCATTTATTAATACAATCTCTAAGTCCAAAAAAGTCATTATCTCTATGTCCTCAAATCTAAGCAAAGTAAATTAGTTATAATATGCAGGAATTAAGCTACTGATTTGTGTAATTAGATTTGTATTTTTTAATTTTATAAATATATTAATAAATAAGATAAATATAACTTAGCTTATTTTGAATGATCCAAACTGAGACAAGGTCAGATACTGGAGGAGTAGGAATGGGAAACTATCAAAAACTAGATCCTAAGGTTCATTTTTGGATTAAATAAGAGCATCAAAAGTGGGACATCCTATTATATGGCATTATAGTCCTTTTTATCACTATTGTCTAGATAGTCTAAGATTTTTGGGTTCTATTTGGTAGGCCTATGTTACCCTATCAATGAAATATCGAAGCTTGGAAGCCTACATATCTCATTGTGTGTCCATTTTTTATCTTCAAAACCCTATGAGCTCTTTGTGCTTGAACTTGAATAGAAACTTGGAAAAGATATAGAAGGGGCTAGTGTGTAAAGGATATGCTAGATGTACTTCACACCTTGTGTGTGGGCATGCTTCCTACATACCAATACTCTGAGGAGGGATTAAGCTAATGTAGTTCTACCATTTAAGTGCTTGGTACAATTGTGTGTGATAAATGCAACTAGATGCAAAAATAGATGTACTTTAGATGGATAGGGACTAGGGTAAAGGTTTGAATAAGCTTGGAATGATATTGGAAGGTTGTATACAAAGAATAGGGAATATTTATTGAGTGTACTTGCTTATATTCTTTCTTCTTTCCTGTAAATGAGTGTCAACCCTTCTAAATGGACTTTGAATGGATTTTTATAGGTAAATTAATGATCATGGGTTAAATGAATTTGTGTTAGGCCACAAGAAAAAGGATAAGGATATAAAATAATCTGACCATTAGGATTAATTTTTCACTTAGACAATAGCATCAAAATTTGGACACCATAAGTTTTAGTTCTCCTATCCAAGTTGGGCACTATTGTCTGTAGGGAATGAGACCTAGTGGGATGAATCTATGTCTGAAATAGTTGACTAGATCTGTAAGGGTTAAGTCCAAAAGGATGTGGATGACTTGGAATTAGTGAAAGAATATATTAGAAGGGTTGTTTAATCAAGTAGGAAGACCTATGGATTGGGTGTCATTATCCATGCTTAAGTCATCCAAGTTCTCATTTTATATGACTATAACTAATAACTATGTTTCAAGTTTCAATGTCATTTATTATGCATAGGAAAGAATCTCCTTCTCCTCCTCATATCCATGAGGGTGATAACTAATTTACCTATAATCATATTTATTATATCATTCCTTCACATGATGAAGTAACCTGAACCAATGTCACTGTTCCCCATACTTAGCCTATTCATACCCCTTCCCTATAGGGTGTGTGCCTACATGTTCAATAAAAAATAACTAGGGTTTACACTTGTGAGATTATATGCGATAAAATTTTTACTATGATAAATATAATTATAGGTTTAAAAAATAAAAATCAACCATTACATCAAAATATTACAACATTATAAAATCAATTTACTAGACAAAAGCCTCTAAGACACAATAGTGTAAATTATGCATATGTATCTTCACCTAGTCAATTTGTGGCAAATAATGTTACATATCCAAATCATAATTCACAACAAATTACATCTAAAACTAGTGATTCAAAATGAATTAAAATGTTAAATAAGAGTTCAAGTGAGGTACTACAATAAATTATTAATGCGAAGTTTATCAATCTACCCCCTTTACACCCAGTAAAGAGATCCAAATATTATTGTGCATTTCATAGAATGCATAGGCACCACACAGATTCATGTTTAACATTGGAAAGGAAAATATAATAGATATTGGATACAAATGACTCACATAGTGACACTTCATCTAAACAACATACAATGACACATTAAAAATTTCAAAAAGGGTCAAATTTAGAAATAGTACAAAAATGGCTACTAAAGCATAACTCAAAACAATAAAAGTTTCATAAAGCACAATCAAAACAAGAAACAATACAATGAGCATAGGTAAAGTAATTAAAAGATTAGAATCTACCTCTTTAAATTGAGGCTCAAATTTGAAAAGGGTATGATTTTGGTCACAAATATATAAAATAATTTGATTATCATGGTCAATGTTTTGACAAGCAGACCCAAAACATTACCACTCCTATTCTAGTAGTTGATAATATTGGTCAACAAGGTTTGGGATTTATTGAATATCCTAAGGTTAAAAATTCACATAGATATTTTATCAAGGCAAAATATCTAGATATATAGGAAAACTTATATAAAGAGTAAGAACTTAAGTTACAATTTTAAAATCATATTAAGACAATAAGCATTCTCAAACAAACCTATCTAGAAAAAGATCCTCCAAAACACCATATGTCAAAAATAAGCATATTTTAAAGGAAAAAATCACAATCAATATGCCCAAGCACAATTAAGAAAGGTCAAATCCACATTATGACTTAATTCCCTCTATAATTATACATTATTATGATTTCGATGATGAATAATATTATGATTTTGATGATGAAAAATACTTAGATTCCTACTAAAACAACATTCAACTACAACATAACATTCAAACTACATGAGA
Source organism: Torreya grandis (assembly GCA_037957365.1). Taxonomy (NCBI): domain Eukaryota; kingdom Viridiplantae; phylum Streptophyta; class Pinopsida; order Cupressales; family Taxaceae; genus Torreya; species Torreya grandis. The sequence continues at coordinate 457,946 of JARHVA010006255.1, read as the reverse complement.
TATTATCATTCCTATTTTTTACATAGGCCATAGTGATAGTGAGTCTCCCATGAGACTCATCAGTTAGTATGGTTCCTACCCTCTTACACATACTTTATTTTCTATTTATACTTGTACATAGTTTATTTTTATTTACTTTTACATAGCTTATATTAAAATAATAATAATAATAATATAACATGACAAAACACAAAAACATTCAAATATTATTTAGAAAACACAAAGTTTATAGATTATATGCATTGTTATGTTTAATTTTATTATATTTTTTAGACACTAAACATGTTATCTATCTTAGTATAATAATTTTTATCATACATACATGCTTAACTTATTTTTTTCAATTTATTTTAGATTTAATTTTAGGACTTAGGTCCACTACACTGATCCAGCCTTGCTATCATATACCCATTGGGGGCATAAACATTGATTTAGTTTTATTCATTTCATACATTAGCCCACTTGGGGGCATATTATAGATAGTTTATATTACCATGTTTTATCCTTGCATTCTTTACATTATAGTTTTCTCACTGATATATCTTGATATTGATCATTGCTACTCATATTTAGATTTTTTTTTGAATATCACTAGTTTAGACCCAACATATGTACATCCTAATGTTTACATAGATTTTTAATACATCATTTATGATATAATTTATATATTTCCTATTTTAGACTTGATTTTATTCTCTATGCTTCTTCTATTTAAGGTAATTTGAATAGGCCATTGTTCTTTGGTTCCATGCCACTTATATTTATGTATGCCTTGGACATGTGCCCATGTCCCTTATGTGTGATTTATTAATTAAGTATGCATAATTTTGAATATGTCCTTCTATGTGGATCTAAGATAAATTATTTTTTGCTTATGTATTTAGAACTTTGAACATGTCCTTGTATGTCTTTTTTTCTCAGATTTAGTGACATGTGCCCAGGTCCCTTGCATTGTGGCCCCTTGGCCTATTTTGTATGTCTCATGTGTTTTGTATGTATTCTTTCTTATATATATTATGTATAGCACACTTGTATTTGATTGATACACACACTGATTCTTGATTTCATGAGGGTCCTCATGCATCTACCTTCCCTAATCGGGTGCTGTCATGGACATCATGCCCATCCCCTTAGGTAACTACTCATATTTGATGTTATACACATTAATTAAATCTATCTTGACACCCTTGTGCAAGCTATACATGACATACATATTACATTAAATAATTATGCCCATATTCTCATAAATTTTGATGTTATGTTTGTATATTGTATTGAATTATCACACAACTATCATATATGCTCCAACTAACACATTTTATAGATCTATTTATTTTGAGGGTAGTTATTGCACAAGTTCAAAAAGTACCCTTAAAAGAGAAGGAATTCATAGGGATTTTTTTTAGAGGTTAGACTCCTACATTACATTCAAAGAACATTTTTTATCACATAGGCTCAATTTCAAGAAATCAGATAAGTTAAAACATATAAAAAAATAGGGAATGAGAAATCAATACAATGACTTAGATTTTAGACAAGACATACATGAACACTTAGATTAGTACACTAGCTATAGATGGTGTTATTGTCCAATACATGATGTTATTATCCACCATCCCCAATTTCAAGGTAGTTTAGATTATCTATAAAAATACACTAGGTATAAGATAGGTTTGCATGGACATAGCTATAAGTTTGATAGTTATGCTCAGATTTAGCTCATATTCACACTAGTTCAACTCAGATTTACATCATTTACTTAGATTTGGGGGAATAATGTACAACATTATCATTCCTATATTAAATTGATTTACTCAAATATATTCATTACAACTCAGTCTATAATTAGTATACTAAATATTAGATTGGGGGCATGTGTGTGACACATAGTTTTTATATGCTCAGCTACACATAGGTTGATCAGATGAAATGATAGAGTCTTTGTCATTATTTATTATATATATAATTTACATCATAATCTATGTTGTCATTAGTTTCATTCCTTATTCCATCTATATTAGTTGGCATTCTTGAGTGGCTTAGAGCTGTCTAATGTAACTGAGTGGCTGTGAAACCAATGTACACAATTAAATATACCTAATTAGATATTTATATCACTTTGAATAATTCAATTTCAGATGCATCTACTACACATGGGTGGAAAATGATGGATTCATAGCCTAATTGAGTTATTGATCGACCCACATGAGAGTCTTGGACACACTTTTAGTCTAATACAAGCTATTCATAGGTCATGATCCACCAAGTAGGGGTGGGCAATGATGGATTCAAAACTGGATTAAGTTATTGAGCCACCTACACATGATGATTGAACAAGTTATAAGCTCCTTCTAAGTTATTAAATTATTTTATCATTATGTACATGTACACATATAGGTTGTCATTAGGTTCATGCATTGGTTTGCATACCCAATGAGGTGTATTCCTTCCTTTCCTCTTTCCTACCTCTTTACTTGGCTTTACTTAGTTACTTCTTTATTCAACATAATCTTTTTATTTTGATATATCTTAAGTAAGAAATAATTCATGATGTTTCATTACAAGTGATGCTTTATACCATGCTCCACATACATAGACCTAGCTTCACATACTTAGACTCAACTACACGAGCTTCACTTCCTATGTAAGTCTAGGTACGCTTATTTTCTATTTATATTATTCCTTTTACTTTGCTACATTTTTATCATAAAGGGGGGGATCTAATCACCTAAAAGTGGTATTTGAGTGTTAAGAGTGCTACTTGAGATAACCTATTACTATATTAGCCCTATCCTTATCTTAGATCATTTTTTTCCACTTTTATAGCCTTTTGTGTAGACCATAGGTGTCCCTAGTTAGATAAAACATAGTCTCAATATTTCATTCCCAAATCCTAGCCCTTTGTGTCCAACAACCTACCAGCTAGACATTAGCACCATAATAAGGACACTAGATCCACATGGAACTAGTGTCCCTTGTATTAACACTCCTAAATGGATATATTTTTAAAATTTAAACCCTCTTAAAGTTAGCCTTAACATATTTTAATATCCACACAAGCTACAAAACACTATAAATACATGAATTTTAGATCTCTATCCACAAGATGGAAATTATATACAAAATACCTATTTAAACATGAAACAAGTTGAGTAAAATTAAGGTTATTAATCCCTATTCTACCCTAATTTTATACACTACCATCTACAACTGCCCTAAGCTTAGATTTTATAGATTTTTAATCTCAAACACACTCAAGGCATTCAATACCACTATCATTATAGAATCACTTGCACATGAACCAACACTTAGGTGAGGAGAAATACATCGATATTGATCCCTCTTTGAAGTATTGGTATGTAGGCAAATCATGTGTTTAGGATGTCTAGCCTATCCTAGTAATGAACACACATTTTCATCTCATGCCTTACATGAAATTAAGATTAGGGTTTGCATCATAAATAAGATATTATAGGCACAATACATATTTTTAGACTTTGTGCATACAATAATAGAACCTAGAAACATAGGTGTAGGTGCACCCAAAATTTAATAACATTCCTGCACAGAGGACACTAGCACCATTTTCAAGACACAAGAGCCACATGACACTACTGTCCAAATTTGGTGCTACTTTCCAAGATATGATTTGACATAGGGTTCATATTGAGGATACTCAGACCTATTTGTATCCCAGTCTTCAAAATTTTGATATATCACATTAGGTATTTTCTACATAGGTCTTTATTTGTACATATTTATTACTATTTTTAGAAAGTCAAAGAAATTCAAATTTTGTAACAAATCATTGGTTATTTATTTCATATTATTTCATTGATTTATACTACATAAACATTTAATCAAACATATCATTTACATTAGTAAAACCCTCAAAGGTTAAAACACCATGCTTATAGTGCCTTGGGCAAGTACCATGATGAAAACTAGGTTTTAGGCATTATGAGTAAATAATTTATTTTATATAAGTACCTTAACACTTAGGAGTAGTATTATACACATTATGGACCATTTTTTTGAATTAATATTTTCCATTATAGTCCATTTCAATTCTATCCATTTTAGCCATTCAATCCCACTCATCCCAACCCATCTTATTATGACCATTAGTCTTCCTATCTTGACCTTGTTATTGAAATGAAAGTTATATTGATACCTATTTAGGAGATATTTTGTGATATTTATGATATGAATATGTCATGTAAAATTTAATTTTCACTTATCCTTCACCCTACTATTGATTCATATTACCTTCCGCTATAGGTGGAACTACATTGCCTTGAGGTCCATTGGGACTATGTAGGTAACATTCAATTTCTAAGGTCAGCTTGATCACCTTATTTTCCATGATCTCAAATTTTTTTGAGTAAACTAATCCACTCTCTCACCATTTTTTTATAAAATTAAGTCACACTCTCATGACTTTCCATGCAACCTAACCCACATTCTCACTATTTTATGAGCATCCTAAAATACATTCTCACTATTTTTCAAGAAACCTAACCCATGCTCTCGTCATTTTATGAGAAAAAAAATCCATGATTTAACCATTTTGTAAGTAACCAAATCCATGTTATCATCATTTTACATGCCCATACTATTCCTATAGATACCTTGTTCTAAAAAAATGAAAAAACCTAAAAAAATTAAGCATATCACAAATAATCTAAAAACTAGAAAAAGATAGAAAAAGGGTTTAAAGTCTCCGCAAAAGATATCAATCCACAAAATATTTTGATTTATTTGACATAATATTTTATAGTATCCTTTGGATCTATTATTAAAGGCTTGATTTACCACATTTACTATGTGAGAACCCATTTTCCAACCAAGATCATTTCCATTTACCACTATCATTTTTGTTCCCATTTCTAGGAGAACTACATCAACTTGAGGTCTGCATAGACCATGTAGGTAGCACTTGGATGCATGTGACATATCAGGTTAGCTCATTAAATTTCAATATTAGTGTCAACATCAATATTAGTACAAGTGTTATTTACTAATATCATTACTAGTATCAATCTCAATCTTATTACCATTTTTTATTTATCTAAAATGCTCTCATCACATTACAAGTTTGTGTTTTCTATTTACTCTACAATAAAACTTCTTACTTGTCAATATTATTTTATTCTATCCCATATCCCTAGGAGAACCAAATTTGTGTTGAATTCCATGGGACTATGTAGGAAATGTACACTTGTATGGGGCATTTGGAGTTAGTTTGGCCACCCCTTCTTTTTTCTTTTATTCCCCCTCCAACTAGGTTGACATCTTGTCCTATCGATAGTCATTTTAAGCTTAAGGGAAACATATCCAAGAGTAATTTCCTATGATCACACACACAAAAATGTTTTACTAACAAGATTATTAATTTTTATTTGTCTATTGGTCACAACAATATTTATATTTGATTTTTGTTGATGTATTTATTTTGGTTAATAAACTAGATGCTTTTTATTGATTTTTTTTAGTTTGTGTTTTCTTATTTCTTTGCATTTCTTTTATTTTATTATCTCCTCAACTCAATCCAATGTGTCATTATGGTGCTTCATTTCATGAATTTATACTTGAGTCCATCTATTTATATATGTTGGCATTATAATCATGATTTTTATCATTGGTACATTATTCTTAGTTATCATTGGATTGGGGATTATTACTTATGCACATCATGACCAGAAATAATGGTTTTATATCATGATACATACCATTAAGTGATATATAAATAATAAATATGTGCAAGTCTACTCAGTAATGTTGTAGCACTTGGTCCTTGTCTACTATCCTCCAACTAATTCATCAATATACTACTCATTTATTAGAGCAAAAATATGTAATATTGGGGTAAACCATTTAGACCCCTAAATGATCAAATTATCCCTAATAAGGTATCTCATTGCATCAAAAATAAAATACACCCTATTGGGGTAGATTATTATGATCAACCAAGACCATCCTCTTTAGGGCAGAGTCAATCAACCTAATGCTATTCTAAGTTATTAATTCATTTTGAGGGATCTTATATTTTTGATCTTTCCCAACCATTCCCTCTAGGGGAAATCTTGGGTTAATCAATTTCCCTTCGGGTCATCAATTCAAGTTTAATGACTCATAATTTAAACAATAAAGAAGAGTCAAGACATAATTCTTCAATAATTATCAAATTTCTTCTCAACCAATTTTTATTTCTTTGAAAATATGATACTATGCCTAGCATCTCAAAATCCATTCTCAAATAGGTGAAACATTTAGACACTTCACTTTAACAACTTCAATATTTAAAATGCAATCAAGAAGTGATTTTACACAATCACATACAAATTTGATTGGAAATTGTCATTTAACCCAATTTACCCACACAACTATAATTTTAACTCAAGATCACAATGACACATACTTGATTGGGATAATAGGTCATATTGAATCATTAATTATATATAATTCATCCCAATTCTAATCATACATTTGAAAGTGTATTCATAGGACAATTAATTAAATACTTGATTGATAAATAAACATTGTTAACTTTACCTTTCTTCTAATTTATATTTAATCACATTGATTAATTATCTTAATCATTATTCTAATAGAAAATTCTATAAATTTTGAATTATCTATTTTCCATAAAGTAAAAATGAATTATTTACTCACATAAGTCATGTCATAAGGGCAAAGTCAATGAAATGGAGTGGAGTGTGGGAAAGGTGGCTTATGACATGGCCACTTACCCATAATCTTACACCCCTTTTACACACTTTTACCCTCTTACACACTCTAAGAATACTAATAATTATACTTTATCTTATAAATATCTTCCATACTCCACAAGGCCTTAAATTGCATACCTTACACACTCCAAAGGTGTAATTTTAGATTTTAAGATTGATTGTCAAACCTCCATATTAAGATGATATGAATGGTCCACAATGATTTAGAAAATATATAAATAGAACCATCACACCTCTCATTTCATCAATCTTCCTAATGTAAACTTACTCTACTAGAATATTCTAAGAATCTTCATCACTCTCTCATGCCAATCCAAAGCTAGGAATAAGTGTAGATAAGGAGAGGTGCTTCCCATTCAATTAAATCAAACATCCATGAAGAATCCTACATCTAGAAGCTGAACTCAACCTCTTTATACCAACTTTAAAACATATGTTTAAGGGAGGTAAAAGTGTTATTTTTATCATTCCAAACTGTATTTATTGTTTTTTAATCATATTTTTAAATGTAGGGATTAGGATTGAGAAGTTATGTCTTTAAATTATTTTGAATTTTTTCACTAACAATTGACTAACCTCTCTTAGATTTATAATCTAAAATATTATCAATAATTCATAGTCGACCATGCACCCCATAATTATCTCAAAAAATTTATAAAATTGTATTTTTTTTATTGAATGTGTATAGAATGAGGTCTAGTTTGTAACCCTATAATTTTGTCTAGTTTGAATCAATAAAATGAATGATACATAAAAAAAATATAAACATACATATTTTCTACACATAACACTATAAAAAGACACATTTAAAAATAAATATAGATAAAAACATTAAAGTAATTATTTAAAAAAACATTATTTAGAAAAAAGAGAGTGTGTTCATTGATGTACTCATATTTTTAATCTTTCTTCCATAAAATTTATTATTTTTAGTATGGTGGAAGTTTCATTTTGTTGTTTTTGTAGGTCCATGCCATAGGATTTGAAATCCAAGCTATTCTCAAGCCTTGAGGGATGTGTTTAAAACGTCAAACACTAGAACCACATACGTGGAATACTTTACTATTATATTCACATGTATTTTTCCATCTTATTAAAATTATTGAATATATTTTTTATTTTTTTTTAATTTCATGCATAGCCTCATTCAATGTTAGTTGTTAAATTGAAGACTTGTACAACAAAAAATATAATTGTAATCTTGATTTCATTTTTACAAATAAATAGACTTGTGACTACAAAATTAATTTTAGGATCAATTAGCCCTAATGCCATCATAGATTGAGCCAATTATTCCATTGTGGTAATACTTGATGTGATTTGGGATGAGCTGATCCCTATTAAAATAATTATTACTCAAAATGATGTTAATTGGGGTAAATTGATTTGTTTAAATTTTAGGGTTTAAAATTTATACCTTAGGGTTTATGGTTTAGGTATTATGGCTTACAATATAGGTTATAGGTTCAAAACATGAAGGAAGATTTGAGCTTGTTGAGATTATTGAATATGATTCTAGGCTCAATTATCACCAATGACATCACAAATTGAGCCAATTAATCAATTAGGTCAATCAATGATGCGATTTGGGCCAAATTAATCTCTCTCAACCTAATTTTGACTCTAAAAGATATTATTTGGGGTTAAACAAATTGTTTTTAGGTATAGAGTTTACTATTTAGGGTTTAGGGTTTAGGTTTTAGGGTTTATGGTTTATGGGTTAGGGTTGAAGGTATAAAGTTTAGGATTTAAGGTATAGGGTCCAATCACAAAGATATTTAGGGTCAATTTGAGCTAATTAAACCTATTCATGACTACAAAATGTGATTTTAGGTTCAATTAGCCACAATGTCATCATAGATTGTGAAAATTAGTTAAGTGGGGTAATCAATGATGAAATTTGGGATGAATTAATTACTATGAACATAATTCTTACTCTAAAAGATGTTAATTAAGGCTAAATATAATGGTTTAAAGTTTAAGTTTTAGGTTTTAGGGTATAGGGTTTAGTGCTTAGGGCTTAGCATATATAGTTTAGGGCTTAGGGTATTGGTTCCAACCATAAAGGCAATTAGGATTAATTTAAGCTTGTTGAACTTATTTTTTACAAAATAATGTGATTTTGAGCTCAATTAGCCCCAATATCATTAAAAATTGAGCCAATTAGTCAATTAGGGAAATCAATGATGTGATTTGGGCAAAATTGAGCCATGTGAACCTAATTATTACTTTAAATGATGTTAATTAGCATTGAATCAATTTGTTTAGGAATTAGAGTTTATGATTTAGGGTTTAAAGGATATGGTTTATGGTTTAGGGTATAAGGTCCAATCACAAAATAAAGTGGGGCCAATTTGAGATTATTAATCCTATTTGTGATTACAAAATGTGATTTTGGCCTCAATTTTCCTCAATGTCATCATAGATTGACACAATTAGTCAATAAGAGTAATTGGTGATGTAATTTGGGCCAAATTGAGCCCCATGAACTAAATTATTACTCTAAAGGATGTTAGTTGGGGATAAATCAACTAGTTTAGGTTTTAGGGTTTAGATCTTAGGGTATAGGGTCAAATAATGAAGGAAATTGGGCCCAATTTGAGATCCTTGAATCTATTTGTGACTAAAAAAATGTGATTTTGGGCCCAATAGGCCCCATTATCATCAAAAATTAAACCAAATACTTAATTAGGGTGATCAATGATGTGATTTGGGCCAAATTAAACCCTTTGACCCTAATTATTATTCTAAATGATGTTAATTAGGGATATATAAAATTATATAGGGTGTATAGCCTATGATTCAAGGTTTAAGGTTTAGACCTTAGGGTTTTAGGTATATGGTATGGTATAGGGTCCAATCATGAAGGCAATTATGGATAATTTGATCATGTTAAACCTATTTCTGACTATAAAATATGATTTTAGGCCTAATTTACCCCAATGTCATCTCATATTGAGCCAATTAGTTAATTTTGGTAGTCAATGATGTGATTTGGGCCAAATTGAGACCTGTAAATCTAATTCTTACTCTAAAGGATGTTATTTGGGGATAAATTTATTGGTTTAGGGTTTATGATTTAGGGTTTATGGCTTATGGCTTAGGTCTTAGGGTTTATAGTTTAGGGTTTAGTGTAAAAGGTCTAATTGGGAAGGCAATTAGGGCCAATTTGATCTCCTCAAACCTGTTTGTGACTATAGAATGTCATTTTGGGCTCAATTAGTCCTAATGTCATCACAAACTATGTTTATTTCTCAATTGGGGCAATCAATGATGTAATTTTGGCCAAATTGATCCATGTGAACCTAGTTATTACTCTAAAAGATGTTAATTGGAGCTAAATATAGTATTTAGGGTTTAAGATTTACAACTTAGGGTTTAGGGCTTAGGGTTTAGGGTTTCCAATTTAGGGTATAGGTTTTAATCATGAATTTAGTTGGGTTGATCTTGTTGAACCTATTTATGACTACAAAATGTGGTTTTGGGTTCAATTAACCCCAGTGTCATCATAGATTGAGCCAATTAATCAATTTGGGAAATCTATTATGTTTAGAGTTTAGATTTTAGATTTTAACATGTTGGTGTTTAGCATTAAGGTTTAGAGTCAACTATGCAAATAATGCATATATATTAAGGAACATATACATGATTTTAGCATGTATGAAATTTTAATTGAGTGTTATTAAAACATATGTTGTCCTATGGATAATAAATAGTAAAAAATTACATACACCAACATTATTTTTTACCACATCAAGAGTTATGTCTTTGCATACTCTGCTTTGTTTCATTCTACATAGTATAGGTTTATTTCTTAATGTTTTGGTCACTATCCCCACCCTTAAAATTATAAAACTTTATCTAATCATGGTTGACTATATAGTTCAAGTTTGTTTTTTAATAATTTAATCATTGTCCCCAATTGGTACTACATAATGTTGGTTTATTTTTTAATAATCTGATCATTGTTTCCACCTATAAAATCTTAAAACATTATCTCATCATGGGTGACATAAATTTTAATAGTGGGAATAAGAAATTAAAAATCAAAATGACATAGGAATTATAAGTGATGAAATAAATACAAAGTTGGTGAATGTCAAAAATTCTTTCAGGTAAGTCTACTATCCCTAATGAATTGAATGTCATAAATAATGATGAAATTATTAATGATATTATATACCAAATTTTAAAATTCTAATTGTTAATTATATTAGTATACCAAATTATAATACAAGTCCACGTTCAAAATTTATGATTTTAATTTTGGTGACAATGATAATATGCATGATGATTTACCCTCTAACAATGAATAAAATTGCATGGACATACCGATTGGTTAAATTAAAAATGAATAAAATAATATGGGAACACCATTAAATGAAGAATATACTAATGAAGATAACAATATGGAAAAAATTTCAACAATTTTTATCACTAAAAACACCTCTTAGGATTTTGAAAAGAAGACCCATGTATTTAATTGAAATTGATGATTTCTTTTCAAAACCAATGCATAACAAAATATCTAAATCACCATATGAGAAAAAAAGATAAAATAATTTGGGAATGACACTTTGAAAAATTCAAACAATCTCAAGGATGTTAATTTTTTGTTACATGGATGAAAGTGATTAATATGAGACATATAATGAACAACCTAGGATTAGGAACATCTAATATTGATGGTCAAAACACCTAAATTGTTGAAAAACTACATAATACATACCATTAAGTAGGTGTGAAGAAACACATCAAAGATGATAATGTTACCTGACATATTATTACAACCTATATGGTAATTTTTAAAATAAGGAACAAATGTTTAATTAGAAAAATACACAGAGCATCGAACATAAACATAAAAACACTAATGAAACCAATTGGGAGATGTATAAGACTTGATGTTATCAATAATAATTAATTGTAGGTGTTTTATGGTAGACTTCCATGGAAATAAAAGGCTATATCTAATGACATAAAATATTTACTTTCATAATTTTTGAAAGATAACAGAAGGGTATCAAGTAATATTAGAGATGTAATGAAAAGACGAGTTGGTTTTCATAACTATGAACCACATTCAAAACATTTTTAGGATATGACTTAGATACAATTTTAATCTAAATTTTTAAAACAATATCCAAAAATTTATATTATTTAAAGATATTTTGAAATGTCCAAACTCTTTTATGTGAAAATCAATCACACACACACCACTTGTTGTTGTAGGAAATGTGATGATTTTTTAATGAATTATAAGGTTTTTCGTCATGTTCATTGTACTTTGCATACTAACAAAAATATTTAGGAGTGTGGAATGGAAGCTCCAAAAAAATAAACGAGGAAATTTATACCAACATTTTTTATGAAAGATCAAACAGATACTTTTTTTAATAACAAAACATGTTTGGATGGAACTTACAACACTTGTGGTGGATTGCCAAAATTTAAAAATTATACCCATGAGGAGAGTACACATAAAATTGGATAGAATTAGTTGGTTTAATAAAATATAAATTTGTTACATATCAATTAAAATATAGAAATGAATCTAAAAAGTATGAGATTTTTATAAAACAAATACATGTTTATGAATTTATGGTTAAATTTAAGGAGGAAACTATTTATGAGTATGCAAGGCACACATAGAGAGATAGATGTATAGATTAATAATTTATGTTAAGAAAGGACACATTCCCACTTGGTACTATTATTTTATTAGTTTAATTTCATAAAGTTACACATTGCAACCAAAAATGGTGGTCTAATCACAATACAAGTTAGTATAGGTGTAGACATTAGAAATCCACATGCATGATTCTAATTGTCATAACCCTTAAAACCTTTTACCCTTACCTAAACCTATTTATATTAATTTTGATATAACTAGCTTAAACTATCCCTTTTTGTTTTACCTATTTTGTCCTTTTTTCCTTGACCATCGACAGTCAAGCTACCCATCGACAATTAGCCTAACCGTCGATAGTTAGGCTCCACCGACTGAAGCCATAACATGGAATCACCATTCAAACTATCACTCAATTTTTATAAATATAGTTCATCCAAATTCTTTCATGAGGCATTGCATGGATGAGTTATAATTAGAATCCTTAGTTACACTCCCACTTCAACCTCTTGCCTTTACCTATAAGAAGATGAGAGTTGTAAGGGAAACTCATCTATAATTCTTATCAAGAGCTCCAGTATCCAAAATCTTTTTTTCAAGTCAATCATCGTCAAGAGCTTCAATAATCTAGAAATCCCAAGTTTCCATAACCACTCCAAGCACTGTCACTCTATCATAATTACAATTGACTTCTACATCAAGTAATCTACCTCAATTATCCATCGAATCCACCTTCCCAATAAGACAATCATCTATTTTCTATATTTATTTATTATATTTTGCACTTTGAAATTATTACAGACCTCACCCACCTATTGAGATATACCAATAATAATATCCTTAATTCACCTATAGGCAACCACCGATGGTTATCTTAATCATCGAAGGTTACCTAACCATTGATGGTTACCCTTAACCAACGACGGTCATCTTGACCACTGACGGTTCACTATCATACCTAAAACTAACAAGCTCCCTTTTACCACCTATACCCAATCATACCCTCTTTTCTATATATATACCTATTCATAGGCTCCTTTTTAATTTTTTGAGCCATACCTTAGTCTATTAGTACTAACACTAATCAACTTATCACTAATTAAATCATTTCTTGCACATCTCTTTATCAAGTGATTCTTGTTATCAGTTTTAGTACCTTTTGATTATTGATGAAAGTAATTTATTTCTATTTTATAAAATTAATTGGTTTAAAATAGTGGATTGACAGCCCATAATGAAGCTCACACTTCTGGGATCTTGTTGCATCTAGGTAATCCACCTAACTAATTATCTAACCAACAAATTTGCTTTAGTGTTTTATTATTTTTAGGTCTTTCTCAAAAGCCAAAGAGGAGATATTCACAATATTTTGATAGAAAATTGACACTTTTATTAGGTATTTCTACCACAACCAATATTTTTAGTTTTACTACCTTCTACTGAATAATACCAAAATTTGAATGAAACATCCTGGCATTCCTGATGGGACCTAGAGTTTTTACTCGCATTTTCTTTGTATTTGTATGCTCTTCTCTCTATCGATGCTCATAAATCAAACTAAAATTTATTTTGAGATTAAAATCAACTACATCTATTGCTTGCTTTTAAAAATAGTTCACTTTGAATTAAATCACAATAATCTTATCGTATCACCACTTTTATTGCACACACTAGCCAAGCCACTTTCATCAATCAAACATCAAAACAATTTAAGACAAAGCCCAACTAGGATTTCATCACCTAGCAGTCACCTTACCAACTCCTAAAAATCCTACTTGGAGGTCATTACCAAGAGGAGAACCAACTTAGATCTCTGGTTGAGTATAAACTTTAGATATCAATATATATTGGCTAAGCACCTAATACCCTTATCACTGTGGGACTATGAAGTGAGGGGGTAGGCCCTAATACCAAGACACATATTGATTCCAAATATAGATTCTTTTGAGAACCTAAACAACCTAAAACCAACCAGAGATTACTTTTATAGTACCTGATATACAAGCCAACTTCTAACAAATATTCTCATAAACTAAGGCATAAGCCAAAAGCAAGATTAAAGAAAATATATAGGCTTAACGTACTTCATAGTGTGTGTCTTGATTGACTTGATAATTTTATCATCTTCTTATTGTTTGAGTGGTGATATTGTTCTTGTTTTCTCTCCCCTTTCCTTGTATGGTTCTCACTCATTAGTAGTGGAGAGACCTGGTAGAACAAAACTTGTCACCTAAATCAACCTCTTCTACCTCCTCATCTATAGAGTATGTCTTTGAGGTAGAAGATTCATCTCATCCATTGGGAAACCATAATTTCCCTCAAGTTTTTCCCTATGGAGACATGGATTTTACTACCTTTTTAGAAAATAATCCAATGGCCCTTCAACACTATCTTAACACATCTTCTCACTGTATCTTAGCTTCAATGCCACCTCTATATCCTCCTTATGACATGCCACCCCACCTTATGTAAGGTATCCCTATTACCACAGTCACCACCAAACCTTTGACCACCCAGTCATCTTCATTCACTAACCCCTTTGATGTTATGGCTAAGAAGCAACCTATCTAGACAACAATTACCCTTACACCTTACACCCCTACTAATGACTCCTCTACCTTGGGGACAACCCAAATATTAACTCATCATTTTCCACTTATAGCTAGGTCACCCACCACTAGAATCTCCAACCTCCCCTCTATCAAAACTATCCCATCAGTTAATACCTCTTTACCAAGCTTATGGGTACCTATCCCTTCTACCTCACCACCCATTAGAACGAAGGTCACTACCTCCCCTCTTGTCACCAACCCAATTACCACCCAAACCCAATCCATAGGGACTTCTCAGTAGTTACATGTTACACCTAACCTAGGATACATCCCTAACCCATTAATTTAAATACCCAATACCCAACCACCATCAACCACATACCCTACCCAACTTATAGCATCCACATTCCAATATGTGACAACCTCTCCATCACCAAGTAATTACCAATATGTTGCCCAACCTCAACCAAAATATCAACCTTACAATCCTTTTGGTGCACCACCTCAAACCAACCTGATGAAACTAATTATGGATAAAATGACCAACCTTGAGTCATCCATTTTAGGAGCTCATAACATCCTATCCTATGATCATATTTGTAATGAACCTATTCATCTTTATGTTCCTATTAGACCTTACCCTCCTCAATGGGATCTTCAAAAATTTACCAAATTTCAAATCAAGGAGGACCCCTAATATCACCCTAGGGATTTTAGGCATGCATGATACATGATTACCTATGATGATGCCCTTCTCCTCCAAACCTTCCCCATATCTTTATCTATTCCATCACTTTATTGGTATAGTGCCCTTACCAAGCATTCCATCTTCTCTTTCACCCACCTAACACAAATCTTCTTGGATCACTTTTCCATTAACATTTACAAGGTCTCTATCATAGACCTCTATTTTATTAGAAAATTTGATGATGAGTCCATTGCCAATTTTTTTTCCCATTGGAGAAGTTTGATTAATCAACTTTCATTTTCCTTGCCTCAACCTAACCTTATAGAACTTTTTATTCAAGATTGCACCAAACGTATATCTTATACACCGCATGTATAGAGCTTTAGGACCTTTGTTGAGGCTTTTACCATGGCACATAAGCTAGAAAACTAGGCCATATATGAGGGTAAATTGAATTTATGAAACAAGAACTCTACCTTCAATACAAATGAGACCTCTTCCTCCAAACTAGGCAATCAAGACAATATTAGAACCAAGACCAGGGGAAATGCAAATGTCATCATCCTTAGAACTTCCCCTCTACCCAATGTCAACCAAAAAAATTTTCCCATTACCTCCAATCCAAATGCATGAAACCCAAAACAAAATGACCAAAAAAAATTCACTCCACTTGGAGAATCTTACACCTCATTTCTAGGGAAGCTACTAAAATCTTACCTTATATAACTTCCACCTATCAAACCTCCCAAACAATTTGATTCTTCTAATCCAACACCTACTTGGTATAATTATAATGATCTCTATGCCTTTCATTAGGTAATTAGACACAATGTCACCTGATGTGATACTTTCAAGAATATTATCCAGTCTTATTGACAAAGGGGAACTTGTGTTGGATAATCACAATACCCCTCAAAATTAGGCTCTTGACATCTTCAAAAATATTTTCCCAACCATGCCCCTATCAAAGTTGAGGACACATAGATTGAGTTCTCTCATAATGTCCACATGGTTAACATGGTTTTTAATACACCTACCCATGTGGTCCTAATTAACCAATCTACCCATTGCTCCCTTGCTTTGCTTATCAGTGTCATGGAGTCACCTTACCCTCCTTTAGATAGAAAAACTAAATAAGTTCCTTTCTCCATAGATACCCTCATAGAATTTTTGGAATCATCACATACTACCTCAACTAGTACATCTAAGAAAATCAACATTCCTAATTTGTCACCTCTACTAACTACCCAACAAAATAATACTCATATGGAAATTATACCTAAAGGAGGAGCATTCTTACCCACACCTCTTATGGATGATCCATTTATATTAGCCTTGCTTCCCTAACCTAAAAATATCAACCAACTTTACAAGCATCCCACCCAACCTACAATTCTCTCTATTGCATCCAATACCCAAGGATCAAGACCAATACGCAAACCTTTTTCCACATTAATACAAAAAATTAGAAATTTCCTTAAAACTAGACATGGATTGAGAAAATTTATGGCAATAGTTAGGGCTTCCCTCCATCAAAAAACTTGAACCATCTAGCACGCCTCTAACCAACCAATCCAAACCTCCAACAAACCCTCAACCTCTTAGTCAACCAAAATAGCCACCACCTCACAAATGAAAACTTTCAAAACTCTTGGTTCCTTCCATACTCAGAGTTTGGTTCACCCATATTTGAAAGTAGACTTAACTTCACCCAATCTTATACCCAGGTCTCAACCCACACCAAATAAAAAGATGAAAGCATTAAAAGGACACATAACCAAGCCTCTACCTCCCTTTACCTTGCCCTCTATCCTAGGGCTTCACACTTTCACTTTTTTCAAAAGGAAACCCACTTTCAACATATGTCACCCACTATTATTGATTATGATACCACATTTATTATCTAATGTACTAGTCCTTCCTAGATCACAACTAGTCAAACCACCAAATTTGGCTGCCTCAACTTGCCTAGGACAAAACCATCTTCTTAAACCACCTTACCCAAGTCATCTCTCACCCAACCTATTACCACCCACATACCCATCTTACCAACCAAAACCATGATCCCAAAACCTTCCTTACCTTTAGAAAAATCCTATACAAACATTCTTCATAGGTTAGTACAAACCTCCTACCTCACCTTACCTCCCATGAGACCTTTTGATCCTTTTGGTTTGAATCTAACCATGTACAATGATCATCAAATTTGATCTTATCATAGGAAACTTAAGGATGACATAGAGATTTATAAATCTCTCCAGGCCATTATCCACCAACTCTATGACAAGGATGATCTTTTTTTAGATGACCTTCCATCCCTTCCTCCACTATTACACCTAATAAATATCCACCCACACATTCTTTATCCCCCACTCTCACTTCAAAGTGATGAAGAATCCACCAAACCACCCATCACAACTCCCCCCTCTATCCATACCATTGATATGGTCACAAGATCACAAAAAAAGGATAAATGGAAGGCTAAAGTGTCCATTCCATGGACATACCCACCAACTTACCCTATACCCAACCAAACCCAAACCTCCATGTTTGTAACTAAGCCCAAAGTTATTATCATAGGCACATCAGAGGTTAACCCCTTTGAATCCATTAGGAGGGTCATCCTTAAAAAAATAAACTAGAACCTTGATAAAATGAGCCTCTATGAGCTCATTTACACCTCACCCCATCATCGTCAGGATTATGATCACCTCTCTAGAGTTCTCGACACTATAAACCCTGAAGACTAGATTTTAGGTCTAATGACTATGCAAGATTTAATAGAGTTTGAGAAACTTCAGAATTATGACTATAGGTTGGTGTTATTATTTCCTAAGATCATGTGGGAATGTAATATTAACACTATGAGAGTTTATTAAA
Source organism: Torreya grandis (assembly GCA_037957365.1). Taxonomy (NCBI): domain Eukaryota; kingdom Viridiplantae; phylum Streptophyta; class Pinopsida; order Cupressales; family Taxaceae; genus Torreya; species Torreya grandis. The sequence continues at coordinate 439,445 of JARHVA010006255.1, read as the reverse complement.
CATGATAAAACCATCCTAAACCTTTTCTTACTTTCTTATACCTATAATCTCCATTTATTTAGGCTAGTTCATAGACTATGTTGATTTTGTCACTTGTAGGTGGTAACTTGGAAGAATTTAAATGACTCCTATAGATGTTTATTCTTATATAAAATCACATGGAAAGTTTCATCACCATTATGAAAGTGGCTTATACATATTAATTCACTTTATACATCTATAAACTTACCAAGTCTACATTCTCTTATGGGCTTAGGCTAGTCTATTTATGATTCATATTGTAGATGCTATCAAGGAGTTCCTGTAGGTGACTATTCATGTCTTATCATTATGTTTCACACATTTGGTTACTCTAAATCCACTATATATATATATATATATATATATATATATATATATATATATATATATATATATATATATATATATATATCATAATTAAATGAATTCATACCACACCTTGTAATCATGCATCATTCTCTATTATATCAATGCACTAGTTATTTACAAGTTCTAGTTTCATTTGGTTTCAAAACATTGTATCTTTCATTGAGTGTATACAGTGAAAACTTGATTGAATTAAAAGTGACTCAACCTTCATTCTCTATGAATTAGCAACTTCATTTCATGTCTTAACATTAAATTTATGCCTAGGCTACAAGAATGAAAGCATTAGTCTCATACATACCTCATGGTCTTCAACCAATCGATGACACTATGTAGGTAGGATCCTTTTCTTGGAGAAGTTAAGGTAATCAATCCTATTTATAGCTTTTCTCACTCTTGCACCTATAGAAATTTCATGAGGAAGTCTTGGCTATGCTAATGAACCTTTATGAAGTTGATAAACTCATGCAAGTAATTATATTTAATACAACATATGTCTTGGGTTTTGAATATCTCTTCCATTCTCTGTACATGCCTATAGATGACTGTAGATGATTGTGTATATTAGAGCTCTCATTAGTCTTTTTTCGTTGTCTTAGAAAATCATCTCCATAAAATTCCAAGTCCTTAAATGTAGATTATCCATGGAGAAACTAGATTCCATGGTTTAAGAGGAGACAAACAAGTGTACTACCTTTATTTGAAGTCACTTACATAAGACAAACACTACCACTTAATGGAAACACTATCTGCAGACTTTAATGATAGTCTATTATATCACAATGAATGTGATATGATAATCCTTTAACATCCACACATGCAAAAAAAATTTAAAACCACATATAATAAAGGAATATTATTTGAAATACCATGTACACCATTTAATTCACACAAACAACTACAATTAGATGAATAAAATGAGGTGTTGTGGATTTATAGGTAGTTTGGAGGCACTAGTAGTATTAGTGTTTATTCATGAAGTATGAACCACCAATGTGAAAAAAAAGACCATGGAATGAGAACTCATAGAGACTAATTTCAACCCCTAAGTGTACTCAAACCAACTCATCCTCTCATGTCCATACTGAATGAAAACCGATTGACATTTTTGACCTTGTCTAAGAGAGTGATGAGAGAGATGGACTAATTTTTTCAAAGTTTGAGGCTATTTAAGCTTCTCGATCCTAAAACTAACTTGTGTTAATTTTAATTGATTACCCTAAAGCCTTACATGTGCCAAATAGGTTGTCCTTGTTCGTATAATGGCCTTTAACTACCTATTTTCAATTGATCTTATTAGATGGATATTGAACGTGAATCATGTCATTAAAAAATAGTTCCCTAAACTCAAATGACACGTTGTAAATTGTATATTCTCTTTGTCACACTTATCTTCTTGTGAAAACCATACAATTCACCTATAGTTACTAAAAAGGTGACATAAAAGAATATTAATACAATGAGACATATGACAAAGATGAAACATATAATTTGACCCTAAAAGTGATTATGTAACCATTTTATGACTTTAAAATACCCTATATAAATTATTAATATATAGGGGGTGTACCTAATTTAACTTAGGATCAAATTTAGTCAATATTTTCATGATTTATTAGGGGTAGCAAGCTTGTTATGCTAAGGACCATTTACCTTTTCCTATCCTTGGGAGAAGGAGTCACCTATAATATATTATTGACACTGATAATCCTTTGAAATAACACCAAAAACACCATGCACAATAAATAAACAATTACAAAAGAAAAGAAATAAAAATCACATTTTTGCTCTGATGAACACTTAGGGAAAACACACAACAGACTCAAGTAAAGAACACCTATCCTAATATGTACAATACCTAAAAAATCTTGAGGTAAAGAAACAATTTTCATTACTTAAACTAGGGTCAAAGACAATGCTCCTTGCATTACTATTGATCCATGAAAATAGTCTATCATATGAGGTATACTTGTCAATGAATACTTGACTATGGAGATAGTCAAGTGACTTACCATGGGTAGGTCTTATAATTATTACAAGTTTGTCATTTGGATTACTCAATAACACTCCATCTAGATCACTAAGGGACTTGTTTATCCTTGTAGCTAGCATGACTTTTATCATGTTTAACTAACATCCCTCAAACTAAATCTTAGGAGTCATCAAATCCTTCTTAACTTCAAGTGTATTTGAAACATGACATGCTTCTTATTATAAGTCATGAAGATTTTCCTCCTCATGCTCATCAAACACTTCATATTCTACCAAGTTTTTTCTTGCTCAAATGATACCTTAAACTTTTTTTTATGATCATCAAACTCATCTTGGTATACCAAGGTTGCTTCTTGATTGGTAAAGATCTCAATCTCCTCCTTGTGCTCATTGGGAACATGATTAACCTTAGCATAAAGTCTATACTCTTCTTTAAAATCTGTAGTCATGATAAAATCCTCAAATTCTTACATAATGGCATTGAACTGTTTCCACATGTCATTTACTTTTTCATGATTTCCATGTTCATGAATGTTCTCTTTCTTTGTAGGTAAAATTGAATGCTCACTTAGACTATCATGTTTTGGCATAGCTAGGATACATCATCACTCATGTTTACAAGATAGTGTCCCCATGAAACTTGATTTATAATGTTATCAGGATCTAACTCAAGGAATCCATCAAAATCCTCATGAAGTATGTAAGTTTTAAGATTAGTTTCTTCCAATCCACCTTTCTCATCTCTCTATTCATCAAGATACAAGTCAGGGATTCCATTAAGAATATTTAGAGGTTATTGACCATTAGGGTGATCATATTCCTTAAAAAAAATATAATTTATGTTATAATTATAAGGCACATATGGTTCAACATAGAAATTAGAAAGAGGTTTGACTTGATTGTCACTTTTGCACCATATTTGGTCTCAAATCCCATATATGGCCAGTCAAAAGTTAGATAACCTCCAATTTTAGAAATGAAATATCTTGAGAAAAAAGTGAAAAATGAGGAGCTACATCTACCAATACAACATCTTGAGAAATGGTGAAGGTAGGACAAGTATGGAGAATAAGTTTAAAACCTCTAATTATACCAATGGTCTTGGCAGCTAACCCATCCAATTTTAGCACTCATTTGGCATGAAGCTCATACTTCAGATTCAATTTAACAGCTAATTGCTTAGGCATTACATAATTTCTACCTCCACTATCAACAAAATAATTATGTACCAAGGCATATCCAATAATGATGGATAAATATAAAGGAGGATTTTTATCTCCCTTTTCAACTTTGCTTGATTGTCCTTCACTAAGCTTCATGCTATTTGACAAGGCTGCCTCTCGTCCACTAGGATATTTGGTTGTCAAAATGAGTTTTGAAAACTCCTCTTGAAGTAGGTTTGCTTATCCAAGTATTTCCAATATATCTCACAAGGATACATTCACATAATACCTCTTCATTTTCTCTACAATTTTAGTGAAAGGACCACTAACTTTTACTTGTCCACTAGTAGGAACTATACTACCTACACTTTTAGAATTCTAAGGTGTGAAAACATTACTAAAACTTTGATCTCTTTGTCCTACTTGTGTAATTATAGTAGTTTTAGACATAACTACCCCTGTGATTGTTTGAACATTAATAGAAGAACTATTAGCATCCCCTTGAACTTCCTCAACTACCTTTATCTTGCTCCTTATTTTTGTAGGTATAAAATTCACATCTATGTTTGATTATACTTGATAATTCAAAGCACATGAATCATCTTTCAACCAATTGCCTATTGTAGATACCACTTGAACACTCTTCCCATCAATCACTCCTCTATTTGGTACTTCATCTTGAGTCATGGCTAACATAGTTCCCAAACTTGCCATGAAGGAATCATTGACATAGGAGGATGGATCATACAACTTATCTAATGAATGTTTAATTTTATGCTCTTGGGAAAGGTTATTTTGAGTATCTAATAGTGTCCTTAAGTTAGAAATAGTCTTAGGGTTATATCCACCATAAGGATTTGGTTAAACCAACTATCCTTAACCTTGAGGATGACCTTCAAAAGGAGGCCTATTACCTTGATAGTTGGGGTATGACTGATTAGGTTGATAGTGACTTGGAAGTCATTGATTTCATGTTGTTAGATAATACTTTTTAGACCTAGGATCTCTTTTTACATAGCTCTCATCTTATCTTCCTCATTAGACTCGATTGGTTGACTACAGGAAATAAAATTGTGTTTAAGTTCATGAACAGGACCAAAAATAGGTGTAAGAGTTTTCAAATTAGGTAAAATAGGCATGGGAGGTCTTGGGACATTCTTCCTAGCCTAAATTAAACAATTCTATTCCCTAATGGCCATTTCATAGGCATTAGGCAGAGTGTTATCTCCCATAGAGTGTATCATCATTCAAATGTCACTATCAAATGCTTTAAGGTATTAAAGGGAATCATGGTGAGCTATTGGTTTTACCAAGATTTGTATCCTATACCATATATTATAAAATCTTGTGTTAACATCTTGATTACTTCTTGAGGTGCTCACCTTATTTTGTTTAACTGCTCTATTAGTAACAAGTTGTCACTCTTGTCCTCAAATCTTCTTCTCAATGCATCTCCTAACTCATCCCAAGTGGTGATTGATTTAGGTTCCAATGCTCCATACTATTCAAGAGATTTTCCTTTGAAGCAAAAAAGCAAAAATATGATTACAATGTTATCTTTAATGATGTGATGGATATTGAATAATTTAGCAAAATTTCTTATATTCTCAATAGGTATGATGGAAATCTCACTAGTGTATGATGGAAATTTTTTGTGGGAAGATAAGGTTATGTCATAATATTGGGAATTATTAAAGGGATATATCCATTAAAGTCAACAAAAGGAAATTTACTTGCCATGGTGGTCTTAGGACTTTGCAAGAATGGGTAAATCATGAACTTTTTTATGGCCTTATGAGCAAGGTATGACTTATTTCGATAGGGATAGGTGTTTTTAAATCTACTTGATGTGTATTAATACTGAGGAATCTCTTGAATTCAAAATGTATGAATTTGATGATATACCTTATGTTTACCTTAGGCATGAAATAGTGCACTAGTCTGTAACCAGGACTTAAATATTGGAGTCGCTAGATACTTCAAGAAGTGGATTGTTACAACTCCTTGTGGTCAAAGCCAACATCTATCTTGAATAAATTTATTAGATTTCATGTCCCATTAAGCATGATCAAAATATTATATCCTAAAATTTCACCCGAGATAAGTGTATCAGAGATTATATATTTTAGGATAACATGGATACATCTCTCCTCATAGACAAAATAGTACAAGAGATAGATCTCTAGGTTTGAAAGGGATAGCTCCCTTGATTTATCTTATAGGCTCACACTACACTAGGATAATCACTATTTGGGGTGAAAAGGGAAGAAGGAGACATAAATTAAACCTATGACAATAAGGTGATACACCAAATATAATTACACACAACACACTTGCATCTACACTAAGAAATAAGACTACCAAAACTAAACTCAACTTTATGTCCTTCTAGCATAAGTATATTTCATAAAGGTAAATTGATATTCATATCTAAAGGTGGGTGAAAATAAGGTCTGATACTATAACTTACTATTCCCTCTCACACTTCAAGACATAATTAAAACACATACACTTTATGAATCCTGTTAGAGGAAATATCACTCACATAAAATATGCAAGAGTAGAATGGAAATAAGGAGAACATATTCATCACTTGTCAAACACATAAACCACTTAACACACTTTGGTAAGAAATTGTATAGAATGAATCAAATTAAGAAAACTTTATTCAAAATAAAATGAGGTGTTAAAAATAACAAGTCTTTTCCATACTAATTGTGGATATATTACAAAGCCAAAAAGGCTTGAACATATAAAACATAAAAGAAGAAAGAGAAGAAAATAAGTGGAAAGGTCATAAGGCCAAGTGTCAAACTATGAGAATTAGTTAGAATGAAATAAAATGAAATGATAAATATGTCATTAAGGTCCTTTTGGACAAATCTCCATCACAAACATGACATACACTTTAGGTTAGCAAAGAGATTCTTCATGTTCTTCTTTGAAATTTTCCTCATGATGATGAGTAGTCCATTTGTCTTGAACTAAATATAGAATATTTTTACACATATGATCTAACATGATAATATGGAAATTAGATTAGAGATAGTCATTTACATCTTCAAGTAATGGCCTTCATTTTTACACTTATTCACTTGCTTGTAACTACTCACTAGCCTTCTAGCTCTAGCTTCACACTTGTCACCTAAGTGACTTGAATTTGTTCAATAAGATGAATTTTAGATGTTTTAGGACATATTTTAAAATAATATTTTTCCTTTTTTATATCAAATATACCTTAAAATATTCAAATTCATCTCTCTCACTATCACACTAGGCAGTTACACTATCTTTTCACTATGTTGTTCACCTATGATGGATGATTTAGTAGAGGTATTTTTATGATTAAATAAGGTGAGAAGTGAATATGGGGAGTTATAAAAAGTCCCTATATAGCTCCCACAATGTATCTCATTCATTAATCCCCTTTTGTACCTATAAAACACATCAAATCCTATAAGAAACATAGTATTAGGTCTGTCTCTATAGATGATAGTATGGATCAATTAGGTGGAAATGATCTTAAACAAGCTAAAAACATGTAAAAAAAACTTTCATGGAAATTTGACCCATCATGGATACATCTCAATTCATTTCTTCTCCATCAAGTTAAAATAAGGGTTTTAGGAGGGTTTTTGATCTCCTAGACTGTTAATAATGATTCATAAAATCTAGCTATTGAACCTTCAAACAAATTCCACTTAGAATAAGATAAGGACCACCCTCAACTATCCATATCTATTTGAGGTCTCATGCACAACCTTCGTATGTGTGTGTGTGAATGAAACTGAATCTTGAGCTCTTTTAATGCATTTAGAGTACCCCTAAGAGAAGATTAGGCCAAAATGGCCAATTTGGTGATGTTATTTTCCAGAAAATATTTAAAAATAGTATTAAACTCTCCTATAATGGTTCTTAAACTAATTATTAAGGTCATGTAATTATCTGAATCAATTTAGAAGCCATGAGGGTATAGGCCTAAGTATGTTTGACTATATGTTTGACCCTTCTGAGGGTTTCTAGTGATTGTGGGGTTTTTTAACACTTTTTTCATCTTTAGGTCAACCTTATATAACATGTCATAGTCAATCAATATTTTTCCATTCATTCCTTTCCCATCAATATAACGTCTATAGGATGGACTGTCTATGGAGTGCCCTCTATTTGTGGTGAAATGGAAGGAATTTCAACTATTTTTATAACCAAAGTGATAATATAGAGGGATAGATTAGGTCATGAGGATATACTACACAAAATTTCAATTCTTTTTCACCTCTTTGGATTTATAAACACTATAAACCCTCAAGACTAGCTTTTGGGTCTAATAACTGTATAGGGTTTGATAGAGTTTGAAAAACTCTAGAATTATGACTTGAGGTTGGTGTTTTTATTTCCTAAGATCATTTTGGAATGTGATATTAACACTATGAGAGTTTTTTCAACATCGTCATAACATCCTACACCTTTTCTTACCTTCTCAAACCTACAATTTCCATTTGCCTAGGCTAGTCCATAGACTATGTTGATTGTGTCATCTATAGGTGGCAGTTTGGAATAAATAAAAGGACTCCTATAGATGTTAGAATTTGTAAGAGAGGTACATGTAAAGTGTCATAACCATTATAATTTTTTTTATACATATTAATTCTCTTTATGCATCTATAAACTTACCAATTTTGCATTCTCTTATGGGCTTAGGCTAGTCTATGTATGATCCAGACTGTAGGTGTTATCAATAAGTTCTTGTAAGTGACTATTTAGGTCTAGTCATTGTGTTTCACACATTTGGTTCCTATGAATCCATTAGATATATTTAATAACTAAATTAATTCATCCTATGCTGAATCATGAATCATTCTCTATACTATCAATGCACTAGTTATTTGCAAGTTCTAGTTTCATTTGGCTTCAAAACATTGTATCTTTCACTGAGTGTCTACAATGAAAACTTGATTTAATTTAAAGTTAATAAATCCTCCTTATCTTTGATATATAAAATTCCTTTCATGTCTTAAAATTACCTTTAGGCCTAAGCTACAAGAATAAAAACATTAGTCTCACATAGACCTCATGATATTCAACTAATAGATGTCATTGTGTAGGTAGGATCCCTTTCTCAAAAATGTTAAGGTAATCAATCCCATTTGTAACTTTTCTCACTCTTAAACTTTTATAAATTTCTTAAGGTAGTCTTTTCTATGCTAATTAAACCTATATGACTTGAGAAACTCATTCAAGTCATAAAATTTAATACAACCTATGTCTTGGGTTTTGAATAGCTCCTCCATTCTTCATACATGACTACAAATGACTATAGATGATTGTGTATATTGGATATCTAATTATTATTTATTAATTGTCTTAAAAAATCATCTTCATCAACTTTTTAATCCTTCAATGTAGATTCTCCATGGATAAACTAGATTTCATGGTTTGAGAGGAGAGACACAAGTGTACTACCTTGATTTGAAGTCACTTATAGAAGACAAACACTATCACTTGATGGAAACACTATTTGTAGACTTCAATGGTAGTATATTATATCATAATTATGGTGATCTGATAATCCTTTCACATACACAAGTGCAAACCAAATTGAAAATAAAATATAATGAAGGAATATGATCTAAAAGACTATACACACCATTTTATTCACACATACAACTGTAATCAGATGAAGAAACTAAGGTGTTGGGGATTTTTAAGTACTTTGGAAGTAATATAAATCTTAGTGTTTTTTCATGATGTATGCAACACAAATATAAAAAACATGATCATGGAATGTTAAATCATAGAGAGTACTTTCAACCCCCTAGTTCAATCAAACCAACCCATCTTCTGCTATCCATACTAAAAGAAAATTGGTTGACCTTTTAGACCTTTTAAAAAAAATTATGAGAGATATGGATCATTTTTTACCAAGTTTTATCCTATTGAAGCATCTCAAGCCTAAAATTGACTTGTGGGAATCTTAAGGGACTCTCCTAAATCCTTAGACATGCTAGCTAGGTTGTCCTTATTCATACAACTACCTTTAACTACCTATTTTTAGTTGATATTATTATATGGATGTTAAAATTTCATCATGTCAATTATAAAATATTTTTTTGACACTCATCTAACACCTTTTACATTGGTTATTCTCTTGACACACTTGTCTTCTTGTGTAAACTATACAATTCACCTAGAGTGACCAAAAATGTGACATAAAGGAATATTAAGACAATGACGCATATGACAAAGGAGAAACATATAATATGACCCTAAAAATGAATATGTGAACATTTTATGATATATTAAGACACTATATAAATTTTAAGTATATAGGGGGTTGACCTAATTTGACCTAGGGTCAAATTTGGTCAACATAATGTTTACCTTTAAAAGTTTAGCTTTACCATATAGGGAAATACCTTATTGAATTTAGAACTAGTGTTATGTATCTTAACATGGCATATTACAAGGTTGATAATGTGGTCCTAGAGGTTACTTAGCACCCCTAATGTGGTGTATATGCCATTTTTTAGCCATGAGGCCCTAGAGGTGGATATATCCAACCATGGGTTGAATGTTGACAATATTTCATGTCAATGTTTCTCAATGCTATAATTATTTAAAAAAAATGTATCCACATGGATTCAGAGGTTGTGTTTATGGGAACATATGTATTTATCATGTATTGATGTGTTGGAAGTGATGGATTTGTAATCGGATGTATTCATATAAAATGTCACTTGAGTGCTAAGAATGTTACTTGAGACCATCCATCCCTAGCTTAGCCATGTACTTAGCTTAGGGAATATTTAGACACTTATACAACTTTCATGTAGGCTTGATTCATCCCTATAGATCTCAAAATAAATCCTAGAACCTTAGGAATCTAGAACCCTAGTGCCTCAGGTTTTACCACCTAGATATTAGCACTATAATTGGATATTAGCACTAGCACCACAATGCTAGTGTCCTAGTTTGGCACTATTGCCCTTTTCCCTCTTTTAGTGATAACATATATATTTTAAATCCTAAATTCACCTAGGGTCATCCTAAATCTATTTCAAACCTTGAAAAAATAATAGATTAGTATATATACATGAATTTTATCCCTTTATTTACTAGATGAAAATTGTATACACAATATTTTCAAACTTTTATCAGTTACTAACACTGTCGATCTTGTAAGAACCCATCAAGACTCAATATCTATAAATGCATGCCTTAAGTGGTGTATTAGGATATGGAAATCCATACCATTTGTTCTTCACATGATTGTTTTCCCTTTTTCCACTTGTTATCTACACACTTATCTCTTGAAAACCATTCCCCTAAGCCTTTTCTTCTCTCTTGTATACTCATGTAGTCATTTACCACCTTTTGTCCCCTTTTTCCTAACCTAAAACCCCTTTAGATAGTTTATAGTACTAGGTCACAATCTAAGTTAGCCAAGATCTGACCTAGATCATAAATAAATTTCACCAATAAGAGTACAAGGTCAACTAGGTTGACCTTGTACTCTTATTGGTGAAATTTATTTATGATCTAGGTCAGATCTTGGCTAACTTAGATTGTGACCTAGTCAATTTTTGTCAATAACAATACTATGTCGAATGGGTTGACCCTATTGGCCAAAATTTTTAGAAGGGCTTAGGGTTAAATCTGCCTATATATATAAGATCATTTCACCATTATTTAGATAAGAGAAGAAGTAAGAGCTATTGTACATCTACTTATCCATCATTCTACTTGAGGAACAAGCTTAGGGTTTCATACTTTATTTGAAGATACAAATCTTGTCTTGTGGATAGGTATTTTGGATGAATTGATAGGTTATGTAGCCTATATCTGATTTATCATTTTCATCCTTACATACCACAACAACCTCTTATGAAGCACCTTGGTTAAGGTGAGAGATTGAGGCTCGATGGGTTCGTGTTTAAAGGTAATTATTCTTAACATTATTCTTAATTTATAAGATTAGATAGATATGCATTTATAATTTTCCTCCATGCATTTGGATTATATATACATATATGTCATTATTTTTCTCTTATGCATGTTTACTTTTAGTTTTTATTACCCACACTTTGTGCCACAAGATTTTGTGAGCACTAGATTAGAATTTAGTTTACTTATTATTAGCTTAGTGAATATGAAAAAATATGACTTAGTTAGGTATATTTATTGATTTTGCTTGAATAGAGGCTTTGGAACCCTCCTTAGTATTATTATTGTGATAAGAGATCCCCTAACTGGATCTATTGGATCCACATATTGGTCATGTTCCTCATTATCTAATATATCCCCAATCAGAAGTGTAGGTAGGCTCTATCTTCTTTGAAGGATTTATGTATAGATATGGTGCATTTCTGATTACATACATTTTTGTGAAATCAATGTGAATATAACCCTTACATGTTTTCTTTCACTTTTTTCATTTTATTTATTATTTTTCTATATTTATGATACTAGGTCGATAAGGCTAGTATATTTTCTAAATTTTGTGCACATGTTTAGCAAATAGTCATAAAAATGATCTATTATTTTTATGCAGGTCCTCATTAGGTACATACTACTAGATCAAATAGGTTGACATAGTATTCCAAACATCTTCTATAAAACATACTAGGTTGACTAGGCCATTATAGTGTTCCAGATAGGCTTCCAAAAAACATACTAGGTTGACCAGGCCAGTATAGTATTTTAGACAACTTCCATAAAACATACTAGGTTGACCAGGTTGATATAGTAATCTTGGTAGTTTTAAAAAAATAGAGAACTACAGAACAAGGTTGACCTAGTCAACATAGTTGGAAAAATTTGCAAATAAAATTCAAGGAACATCAACAAAAATCTCACATTCCTCTGTATCTTTCAACCCACCAAAGTTCCTTTATATTTTTCTCTTTCATTTTAGTTATTCCTTATAGTTCTATTTTTCATAGTTCGTAGTCTTTAAAAATACCATCATACAATAAACTAGGTTGACTTGGTCCTCCTATTTTTGTATTATATCTTATATCTAAAATATTATGTTGACCCTATCAACATAGTTATTAAAGACCCTTAGTTCTTCATTATATTAGTGACATTATCATTTAAAATGATACTATATTGTGTTTCAAATTGGGAATTAACATCTATATTATAGTAATTACTTCACATTTTCACTTTTAGTTGTTTTCATGCTTAAAATAGATCACATAGTCTAATTAGCTGGTTTTTAAATATACCATTTAGTTTCACTATTTTTCTCTTTATTTTACACTCTATGAAATCACATAATTTCCAAATACATTTAAATAATTTTCTACCCAAGGCCTACCTACTTGGATTTCATCACTAAGGGGGAAGCCGACTTAGTTTTCTAGCTAGGTATAAACATGTGGTTAATGGTATATATTGGTAAATCAATTGACACCCTTATTTTTGTAGGATTGTGAAGTGAGGGGGTAGGCCCCAATACCAAGCAAATACTATTGCCAACATAGATCCATTTCAGCCTATACATCCTAAAACCATACATAGATTGATTTCTAGTTTCTTACTTTCAACCAACTTCCCTATCACACTTAAATTAACACTAATAATCGAACAACATTTAAGATGACCACTTAGCATTTAATTTTCAAGTTGACTGCTTGCTCTTTACTTATTGTATGTTGTATTGCAAAAACATACATTAGCTAGTGTTGGTGCAAGGTTTTGTGTTGTGTGCCTCAATTAGATCATTCTCATTGACCTAATTGATTGTGTATTTACTTCCATTTCTTAATTTCAATTACATAGAAAAATTCTTCTTATTTTTAGTACACTGTCATTATGTTTGACATAGTCTATTATAGGCTATACTTATAGTACTAAGTCAACCAGGTATTCATTTCTACCTCTAAAGATATAACATTAAGTTGAACCTATCAACTTTGTATCCTTATTAGGATATTTTTAATCTTAGGTTATAGTACTAGGTTGAACCTATTGACTCTATATCCTTATTCACTTAGTTTTCATACCCTATTTTTAGTACTAGGTTGACCTAGTAAACTTTGTAATCTTATCTATCCATTTTTATTTTCCTTACTTTTGCATCATCTTTGTCTTTCCTAATCCCCCTCCTTCATTATGAACTTCTTATTTGAAGAAAACATTGAGTTGAATTCAATGGATATGATGAGTCTTACCAGCCTTAATAGGTTCTCCCATAAGCATATTGTGGCTCTTATCATAGATGAAAGCAATGTTCATATATCCACTCACACAACAAACTATGGGACCTTTCTTATTCTTCTTCAACTCTCAATCTTCTCTTTTCACTTGAAGATCAAATTGAATTAGAGTATACACTCAAAATGATCTTCTTCATCTCTAAGTTTCCTCAACATCGAGGAAGGATATTTATACCATTTACCAAATCATGATAAGTAGTCAAACCAAAGAACATCAATCACCTTCTCCCATGTTCTCACATATATTTGGGGATACTAGATTCTTTATTTCTTAGCTTCTTCCCTCTATTTTGACCCCTTTTCATACAATGACTTCTTCTTATTTGACTTCAACTACCTCCATGCCTAGTATCTCTACTAACATGGATGGTTATACATCTAGTGGGCCTCTTTCAAGACCCACTCTTCTCAATTCTTCCATTAGTGCATCATTTGATATCCATCGTAACCATGCCTCTAGTGATAGTTCTTAGCATCCCTTTACTAGTCCATCCTTTTCCGAACAAGAAAATTATGCCATGAGTGCCTCACTAATAGCTCTTCTCAAGCTCCTACTAACACCCATAGTTGTACCCAAACCACTACTACCAATTCTAATGCCTCAAACAATGACAATAATGTAACCCAAACTCATCAAATGCCTCAAATAATGAAAACAATGTAACCAAACTCATCAACTCCTATTACAAACTCTTAATTAAATGAATGATTTTCAAGCTAACAATTCAAATCAAATGATGCAAATGCAAAATCATCTTATGCATCTTCAAACCCACTCTCAACAGATGCCATGGGGTACTCATAATCAAAATGTTCCCCCACCTCCTCTTCAGGATTCCCATGGTAATATTATCCCTCAACCTTCTCTTGTCAACAAGACAATCAAGCATCTTCAAAATGAGCCTCTTACATCTCAAATTTTTAATATCAATATATGAGGTATCACCCATACCATTTATTATAATGGGTCAATTGATCCTAATCTTCATTTCAAAACATTTAGAAATCTATATAAAGATCATGTAAAATTAAATACCTTTACCACTACCAAGATATTAGTAAAAAAACTCATGAGTGATGCTTTATATTTTTACAACAAACTTAAAACTCATTCTATTACTAGTTTGGAAGATTTAGAAAAAGTTCTAGTCCAAGATTTCTAAACTACTGATCTCCTTGAGAATACCTTGGCCCATTTTATCAACTATAAGAAACTTGATACTGAAACTACCCAAGATTTTGTTAAATGGAAGACTTTGTATAACAAATGAGAACATAATGTGGTAGATGAAAACCTTTTCCATCTCTTTACAAATGCTCATTTTCCCAAGTTGTAATATCAGGTCCAAACTCTCTCTCCACATAACTTAGAGAAGGATATTCACTAATAAAAATTTCAAGATTTCCTTATACATCAATTAGATCCATCTCAACCTTCTACATGTACTCACATGTTACTTAAGAATTACATTTGTCATGCTACCAATTATGGTGCCACTGAATCTTATGATACCATTCATACTATTCAACCTATTGTTCTTAACTAAACTTTAGAAAAAGCTTCCCCTCCTAACCACATCACCAATCCTCATTTATCTTCAACCAAAAAAATCAATGTTCACAAACCTTTATCATTATAAAAATTACTAAAATGTCTACCATGGACTCTCCCATGAAAATTTTATCCCACTCATAGTATGAAATCTTGGTATGATCCCAATAAATTTTGTTGGGTTCATGCTAGTTGGGGTCATTCTCATGAGACCTATAGGAAGCTTCATAATTTGGCTATGGATTTACTTATTGGTCCCAATTTCAACCATGATTCTATCATTCATGAATGTGAACAAGCCTATAACATTGATTTCAAATAACTTTAAACACAAGCAAAATATCAAGTTTTGAATCAAGCTAATTTTCATTTGGCCATCTATATAGAAGGGCTTAGGGTTAAATCAAACTATATATATATATATATATATATATATATATATATATATATATATATATAAGTTCATTTCATCATTATTTACTAATGATCAAGAGTTATTATTTGTTTGAACTTCTTTACA
This sequence comes from Torreya grandis, assembly GCA_037957365.1. Lineage (NCBI taxonomy): Eukaryota > Viridiplantae > Streptophyta > Pinopsida > Cupressales > Taxaceae > Torreya > Torreya grandis. Next base: position 423,611 of record JARHVA010006255.1, on the reverse strand, counting down.
ATCTGTTCTTCCACCATTATACATGAGGAGTCTTAGCTTAGGGTTTATACTTAGAGAATCTAGTCTTGTGGAAATTTTTTGGATGATTAGGCCTTTCTTAGTGATCCTTACAAACCACAACAATAGAGGCCCTTTGGCCAAGGGTGAGATCGAGTCTTGATGGTTTCATCTTTTAGGTAAGTATTTTTTTACTTTACTCCTCTCTTGAGTAGATAAAAGTAGCATGAGTATTGACTTTGAATAATATTAAACTTCTTCTCCATGCATTAGGGTCTTACTCATACATAGCTTAATTGAGATTTTATTATTCATGTTTGTTTGTTTACTAACCTCCATCTTATGTCACAAGCTTTGGTAAGAACTAGATTAGATTTCTTTATGTTACTTGTTATTAGTATAGTGAATATGAAAACATAGGGCTTAGTTATGGTTATTACATGATTGTGATTGATTGGAGGCCTTATAACCCTCCCTAGTATTTATTATTATGATTAAATATCCCCTAATTGGGTCTAGTGGATCCCCATATTGGTCATCTTCTTGATTATCTAATGTATCCTCAATAAGAAGTGTAAGTATGATATATCTTCTCTGAGATATTATTGATTTATAGACATGATGCATTTATGATTACATACATTCTAGTAAACCTAATGTGAATCTAACCTTGCATGGTTTTTTTCATGCTTTTCATTGTTTTATCATTTTATTTATTATTTTTATATATTTATGATACTAGGTTGATAGGGCTGGTATAGTCTCTAACTTCTATGCATAGGTTTAACACATAATCACATCAAAAATACTCTTTTTTATTTGTGAAAGTCTTCATAAAATATAGGTTACTAGATCAAACAGGTTAACACAATACAATTTTTCACTTCTAGATAGGCTACTAGGTTGAATAGGTTGACACAATACACTTACAAGTTTCTAGAAAACATACTAGGTGAACTAGGCCGGTATAGTCATCATCTAAACTTATAAAAACATACTAGGTCGACCAAGTTGGTATAGTCATCTTCACATACTTCAATAAATAGGGAACTATAGAACTAGGTCAACCTAGTCAACACAATAGGCATAATTTGTAATTAAAAATCAAAGCACTTTAACAGTCATCTCAATTTCCTCTGCATCTTCCAACCCACCAAGGTTACTTTCTCTCTTTCTTTGTCATTTTTGTTATTCATTACAGTTCTATTTTTTCATAGTTTGTAGTCTTTAAAATTGCCCTTATACAACAAACTAGGTCAACTTAGTCAAGCTAGTTTTGTATTATGTCTTTTGTCTAAAAGACTTGGTCAATACTACCAACATAATTATTAACAGACCCTTGCTTTAGTAGTACAATAGAGACATTGCTGACCCTATACTATAATGTATGCATACACTATCATCTTAAATAACATTGTACTATGTTTTAAAGTTAGAATTAACATCTATATGATAGTAATTACTTCACACTTTCACTTTTAGTTACTTGCATGTTTAGAAGAGATCAAATAATAATACTAACTATCTCATAAGTTATCTCATAAACATTTAAAACAACTGACTAAATCATTGAAATGTAATAGATAAATTTAAAATCAAATTATCTTGTACAACAAAATTCTTACTAATCATTTGAACATAACTAGAGTATGTCACCAAAGGAATCTATGTATATTTTTTTGTGCATTAGTTATTTTCACAAGTAAAAAGGAAAATTACAAAACACAAATCCATATTTACACTTAAACATTACAATAACTCTCATACCTCATTGGGTTTCTATAATCACAATTCTCGTGACCCTACTCCTCCTTATGATTACACATAGGCTCATGTGAAAACTAAAAACCCTATTCATACCACTTTGAGACATATACCACCCACTTAGACATCTCATGCATAATATTCTTACTCTCTAGACATCCTTAGTCCATCTTAGCCCATTTGCATGCAAGATATGCCTTCTAGGTTTCCCTTAGGGCCTTTCAGGAGCCTATTGACTAGCCTAGGTCCTTGTTTGACCCAAGATATAGCTTGTATGAAGGAAACCCATGGCTTAGGCTGCACCTTTCCTTCACAAAATTTATGTCCTAGACAAAATGTGTCCAAAAGTCCCTATTTGGCTCTAAACAGTAAAAAATAACTAGTTTTAGGTCTTTTGTTGGATTGGGGTTGAGACATATGCCTCATTATCATTCATTTGATCCTTTCTCTTCTCTATCCACACTCAATCTCTATACATCTTTACTTTGAAATTATCCATTGATCACTCACATCAAAAGCTCAATTTCCATCATGAATCTCTCTTGATTCTTGCTTGGCACAATAACTTTATTTGTGAAAAGGGATGCCCTACTCTATTTAAAATTCCATTGGTAATTCAGATTATTTTTGATATTTTTCCTACATATTGTGGATTTATCTTTTCTCCCAAAAGAATCCATTTCACCTATCACTTTTTCTCCTTGCATTGTCTTTCTCATATTGGCATATTCCTCTTCACCTCTTCCATAACTTTTGGCTCTTAGTCTGGACTCAACCTACACACAGCCTGATCTTCTTCCTCTCTTACCTTCTAGATTATAAAATTGGTTTGTAGAAATTATGCACATATTATTTGATCTTGATATGAGGTCACTTTGATTTTCAAAGTGAAACTCTTTGTTTATTTTCTATAGTGTATATGCTAGGTTTTGAAAGGTTTTAGTAAAATAGTTATTTTGTGCATTACTTAGAGTAGTTTTCTAAAGTTTCCTACATTTGTACATGATTAAAGAGTACTTTAATTGGTTAAAATATTCATGTATTTTATGTCATTTCTATCTTTGTAACCATTCCTCATTACATATTATAAACATACATCCTCAAGACAAACTAAAACAACTTTCTTAAACATTTTCTTTCTTTTTCTAAACTAGAACATTAGATTATTAGAAAATAGTAGTATTGATTTAGAAAGATAGCTAAAATATAGAATAGTCATGATCTTGAAACCTTTATTTAAAACATATTTATTACTTAAAAAATCATTCATTTGGCTTTGAAGTACCTTAGCCTCTATATTTACATTTTAGTTGTTATTCCTCTCCATTTGGTATTATTATTTTTACTTTGTTTATGCAATCAATATTCTAGTCTTAGCTACTTGATTTACTATGGTTAGATCCATTAGAGGTGATTTCATAATTTGTGCACTTGTTTTTTCTATCCCCAATATAGCTTATAAGTTTGCTTATAGTTTGGTGCAAGCCAACAAACTAGATAACCACTCTAGACCTCTTATAGCCCATAGAACCCCTGAGCCTTCTAGCCTCTTAGTGGTTTGATTTAACACTCTACCAAAAACTAGTGGTTCCATTGATATTATTAGAGATAAATTCTAGCATGTATGATAGGACATCACATATAATCTCATGCTAGTTTGATCTTGTTTATAAATCTCTTAGCCAACTCCCCTCTATTAGCTATTAGGTTTTGCTTTCAATTGTGTTTCAGATCTCACCTTGGTTATTTCTTCCTATTTTGGTTATGTGTCATCCTTCTTATTGGTTTTCCTTTGGTTTTACTTTTCTATTGTCTTCTAAGCTGCTCTCTATTCATTACATCCATGGTTAATCTCCCACCCTTAGGATGTCAATTCCATTGGATTCAGGGTCTCATCCTTGAGCTCACTCATGAGCAAGGTACAGCTATAATGGAATGCCATAGACACCGTAGGACCTAGGAGGTTCCCTCAACCCAACACAATGGTATATAACCTCTCTCATTTAAAAGGGAAAAATATTTGTAGATCTACAACTAATAGACTTAGTATCCTTTTCACCAGTCTGAGCTTCTTTCATCTGAGGATGTTTTAGGTTAGCCTCATACTGCATATTGTTCACCCATTCAAGGTGATGATGATTCTCTTATGTGGATAGGTCCCGATAAGCTATGTGTGATCATAGATGATTTCCATATACACCTTTAGGTAAATTAAGTTTATTCTTCTCCCCCTAGGAGTCAATGGTGTGTTTCTTTTAGAGACAAAGCTCACACCCATTCAGTTTTGAGTGCCTCAACTAGTCTCATATGATTTTCCCACCTCTTTCCCAACTAGAGACCTTAGATAAAAAAAAAACTCATATCCATGATATGATTCATAAGTATTCCAACTCAATGAGGAATCCCCATCATGGGGAGTCATTCCATCCACTTAGCCCTTCCTTTAGAGTTTCCAATGAGCAAGCTGATTTGATCACCACTTATAGACTAGAGATCCATGGGATGTATATTAGGAGCATCAAAAACCATAAGTTGAACCTCATCTAATGGCATGTGACCAAGATCATGGACATTTTGGTTATAATTACCATCACACTTCTTATGGTTATTCCCTACCTCATGGTAGAGATGATTTCCATCATGAGTGTCCTCCCTATGAGGAGCTAGTTCGACATCATCCTCTCCATGGTAATGGTTATTGTGATGTATATGGGCATAGGCAACACCATTACCATCATGAACCTCCTCTTAGAGATAATCACTAGCCTCTTATCAACCGTGCCTATGAGGATCTCCATAAAAATACTCTATCCCCTTTGGTGTGCACTATTTGTGATCTGGGAATTTGACTCAATAGAGGATGGTTATTATCATGGTTTTCCAAAATGAAAACAAAATGAAAGAAACACACTAACTAGCATAACATCTCTATGCCTAGATACTAGGGATAGATTGGTTAACAAAAATAAATGACAAACACAAATAAAAAGTAAGGAATAAAACACAATAATTCCTTCACCTTCCTTGGATGCTCCAAATGCATTTGTAGTGGTGGCTTGCTTAGCTTGTGCTGATGAAGTCCTTGGCAATGGAAGCTTGGCTACCTCCATCTCTCATTGACGCCTTTGGCTTTGGCTTGGCTTGGCTTGAAACCAATTTGGCATGGTAACACTAATTACAATGTCTTATTGAATATATTTGAGCATAATAAATTTGCACCAAAATAGTTTAGAAATGATGTGGTAAGGCCTCTTATTTATATATTTTTGAGATTGATTAGAATCAACCTGAACTGTCTATCTTAGGATCTAGATGTGTGGCTAAGGATTAATATAATTTTACAATTAAAATTGATAAATAGGCTACTCAATATTTAGGATAGAAGATTAATTAAGAGACACAGAGGGCATCATGGAAGGCATTGATGAGGCATGGAGGGCATGAATCTTTATATTTATGGCATTTATGGCCTAGGGATGCCTTCCCAATAAATAAGGTCACCTGATGATGTAGATATTCAATATTCATTAAAAAAAATAAGTTTTCAACAATTTTCCATGGAATTCTTAATTAGGCTCTAACTTGGATTAATTAACTCTTAAGCATGATTAAGCACTTTGTGCACAAATTACTCAAGTTGATTAAAATGTCTTGTTATTGGTCCAAAATTTGACTAGATTAGAAATGAAAGGTGATGTCAGATGTGTTGGATCCATTATTCCATTTAGGATTTTACCAATAGAAAATAACAAAGGCACATGTCTTGTGGAATATATTTGATAGGAAAGATCAATCTAGAGCACCTAGGTGCAAAATTGACATTTTGACTTGAAATGATCTGATTAAAGTTAGCTAGCCCATAAATTGTTTTGCCCCATTTAGGGATACCCTAGCTAAAATTGACACTTGAATATGTCAATTTCACATCATTTAGCATGTTTTAGTGTTTTTAGGCCAAATTGTGCATTTTAGGTGGAAATTGATCAAAATCCTGGTTGGAGGTCATTGGTGGCTAGATTTAGGTGTCTACAATTTACCCTTCTTTGGGAAGATGTTACAAACCATAGGTAAAGAAATCTCTTCTCAAATAATGAGAGATGGCTTATATGCCAAAAATAAGATGATGGTTAAAGAACAAAGCTCTAAATGGTTTTGGGAAGCCTATGATGATACCCCCTTGAGGGAGTGGCCATCACATTTGATGATGGATGGTCGCTCAAAAAGAAGTAAGAAGAAAGGTGGAATTAACCCATGGTTGAGATTAATCCAAATGAGAAAATGCTTGCATGCATTGATTTAAAAAGATTAATGATTTTCCCAAAGGTGGTTATAATCAAGAATAAAAGTCAAAATAATGATTTACCCATAAACAGTTATAATCATTAAGAGGACCTAGATTGGCTAAAGATGATTGTTCCCTAGTTAGGGCTGATTAGCAAGCATAACTCAATGATACAACCTATAATATAGATTAAAAGATGAGTGGGTGCAAAGTGATGAAAGAGATGAATAGATGAATGAGATTGATCAATATAATGATTTAGTTATACCTATTAATGAGGAGATGCTCATCCTGATTAACAAAGATACACCTAGAATTCTCAAATTAGTTATACTGATCAAGGGTGGGATGGAAGGATTTACCAAGGTGCCAAGGAGAAACTTATATAGCTCCATTGATTATAGACCTTCTTGAAGATGATTTTTTCCATAGCATGTGATGGTAGGCTTCATGATATAACACCATGAAAACTTGGCCAAAATATGTGTAAGGACTGAGTCCCAATCCAATAAACACTTGAAAACAATGAACCAATGATGAAAACCATGATTTCAATGTTGACATATAAATATGGATAGACTCAAGAATAATGTGTGTAAGGTATCACCCAATGCATACATATAGATTGAGTCAAGGCAATAATGATAAAAGTAAACAAATAGGCAAATGAATAAACAAATCGATAAAAAAAAAAACAAACAAATAACCAAACTAAAATAAACAAACAAATAAAAACTCTGAAAACAAAAGCAAAAGAAAACATTCTAACAATGACCATGCCCTAGTAAGGTCAATCAAGGATAAATGACAAGGCTTAAGAGAAGACAAATATTTTTGGATTTTTGAAATGTTATGAATGTTTTTGGCATTTTTAGATATATTAAATCATTAGAGAATGACAAGATACCTACTCACAAGACTAGTGAGACACTAATTTTCCCATAGGCAATTATAATTAGGCTCACATAAACAAACCTAATAGGATGAAAGATATCTTGCCAGATCAACTATCACACTACTTTCATAGATGATCATTGTAAACATAGATTGGATTGATTATTAAAACTTGATCAGAATCCCTTCATAAAAAGTGTAGGAAGAACCAAAGTAACCAAGATCAAAATAGGATTGGATAGGACAACTAAAAACAAGCTTTGGTCTAGATAGGAATGGAATGATAGGATGACATGGTCTTGCTAAGGATAATTATGGTTTGATAATTGGGTTAAAATAGTAGGAGGGTTTCCCCCAAGTGATGTTCTAAATGGTAGGAATATATAACAATGGAAAATGGATATGTAATAATGGCAATGACATGGCAATGAAATGGTATGGTACATGGTGTTAGCCTAGGTGTGGTTTTTGATTTTGTTGTTCCTGCTGATGGGGAGATGCATATCCTAATCAAAAAATGATATAAACATAATAATTGATCATGTTAATTACTATCCCACACCTCATCTAAAAATTTAGTCTATCAAGAACTCAATGTAGAACTGGATTCTAGGAATTCTTTTATGATCTTCATTGGTTGTTGATTTTGATTCCTTCAAATGTCAAGACAAGGTATATTTATAGCCTCTACAAAAGAAAGTGTGGTAATGGATGGTAAATAGGGACAAATAATGGATGATAAGTTTATTTATGAAATAGAATGGAAAATGATAATGAAATTTGGAATGGTAGGGAAAAAACTAAAGATCAGGACTTTCAGTCACATGTAATGTTGTTGATGCCAGATTCAACATAATTTTAGTTGTGATAGGGCCAAAGACATGTTCTCTCGATATAACCATAATATTTTTCTATTTTTTGATTTGGAAATTAGCTACCATTTTATTACGCTATAGATAGGAAGATATTTTGATTTGATCTTTGATTTTGTCTTCATCAAAAAATGTAGAACTTTTATGCTCAGCTATTGGTGCCTTAAAGAGGTTTTCACCAATGAATTTGTCTTGATTATCTCATAGTTCCTCAAGAAGGTTTCACTAAGGAATGTTGACTTTTGACTTTGATTATATTCTAGTTCTTCTTTAAAAGTTTCACTAGAAGATGCAGAGTTGTGACTTTGATTGTCCTCTAGCACCTTCAAAAAGGTTTCACTAAGAGAGTGTTCTTTTACTACATGAATGTTGTCTTGGCCTCCTTGATCTTCTTCAACCTCTATGTCACCATGGATGTAGTTCAAAAAAGTGTGATTTTTTCAATCCCAATCAACACTTGTGGGAGATGGAATGTCAATAATATGGCTATTTTGGTTGATGGTAATGCCTTGTGGAATGGTAATGGAATGAGGAGAGGTTTCAAAATCCTTGTAGAAGATACTATGATAAATTGTGTCGAAGTTGAAGTACTCATCCTCAAAAATTATAGAAGGATCATAAATTTATTCAAATTGATCTACAAGGCATACATAACCAATGTTGTAATAGCCATAAATATATTCTTCTTCTGAATCTAATGTTAGGACTGAGTTTGATTTTGATTTTGATGCTAAATCTGATGTTGATTAAAAAATATAACCTAACTCTAACTTTTATTCTTCATCTGATGGGTACTATGTTATAATGATGTCTTGTTGAATATTTGGTTTTGGACAAGTAATGGCCTGTAATGGCATAATGGGCTCCATAAAGACTGGTTTGTCAAAGTGAGTCTCCTCTACAATGGGAAAAAAATCAAGAGACAACTCCTCCGAGACTATTTTTTCAATAGGAGGCTTTTGAAAAATAGGCATATGGTCAAGGTAATGATTTTCCCAAAGGTGATTATATTAATTAAGAAGTGACTTGATAAAGATTGCCTCATCAGTGTGAGACTCCTTGACAACTAGTAAAGGATCAATAAGTGATTCATCACAAGATAACTTATCAAAAGTGGTTGGTTCAATAAAAACATCTTGGATTGGTTGGTTGTCTTGGCTTTGGGTTTTAATGAGTTGGAAAATACTAGTTTTGAACACAACTTGGTCTTTAAATGATTAAGTGGGTTGAGGTTTGGATGTGATTGGTACTAGATGAGGAATTACTTGTGGTTAGATAATGGTAGGGCCTTGGGGAGCATGATTTATCACATAATACAAAGGATAAAGTCCTAAGATGGCAATGATAGGGCATTGCGGGGCTTGATTTCTCACATAAGCCAAAGGACTAGGTCCTGGATTGATGAAGGGGCATTGTGGAGATTGATTGATTGTAGAAACTAAAATATGAGGTCTTGGTATAGAAATGATTGGTCATTGTGGAGCTTGATTACTCACATAAGCTAAATCATCCAAGTCTTCCTCATAAACCATATCATCCCAATTGTGAGTTGGCTCATAAGCTAGTTCTTGACGATGTTCCATATACTGATTATTGTAAAGAGGGTATGGATCCATATCCCAAATAACATTATCTATAGTTAGGTCTTCAAAGTCCTCCTCACAATCCTATTCATACCAATCAAGGTCTTAAGTTGGATTATAAGTTGTTTCATGACTTTGTTCTGATGAATGATTAATATGAGGTGGATAAAAGTCTATCTCACAAACCATATTAACATCATTAAGGTCTTGACTAAAGCCATAAAATTCATTTTGTGTAGCCATTATATCATAAGTTGGATTATAAGTGATTGCACCATAAGTTTAGCTAGACATATCTACATAAAATATGAAATCTCTAAAAATAAAAAGGCTTAGAGTTTTACAAACTCTAAAAAATGATCCAAAGGATGAATGGTTCAAACTTGGTCCAAATTAGTCAAAGGGGTGGAGTTGTATCTGCAAGGTGGTCTAAAGGTGGATCTATATCTCTAAAATGGTTTGTGCTAAGACTTGGCATAAAATATCCTAACGTCAAATGTATAACATCAAATGTCATACACACAAATAGTCAAGAATTTTAATAAATACTAGCTTGTCAAAAGTCTAGGTCAAAGCTTTCCAAACAAGGTCTAAACTAGGAAAGAGAAAAGTTGGGTTACTAGGTCTTTTGTCCAAATGTGGATTCAAAATATAGGCTCAAATAAATAGGCATGTGCTAGGACTTTTGGCGAAATGACATCAAAATCTAGACTTTAAACAAATGCTGATGTGATTTGTTTTAATCTAACAAGTTTGGAAACAACTTTGACATAGACCTGACACACATAATCAAACATAAACATGATCAATTGGTAGAAGGCATATGACAAAAGGCTCTTTGAGAAATGTTGTATTCTCTGAAATAAAGGAACAAATAATGATGAGGATATGATTTAATCAAACAAACAATCAATAGTTTTCAATTTTGGGTAATTGATTAAATAAAGTTATGCAACCCAAAATAGAAAAATTTGTGTATTAGCCCCACGAATTGAGGCCTAAATAGAAATCAATCAATGTTTAGATCCAAACTTAACGAGGCTAATTTAAAACCCAATGTTGAAAACTAGGATTTGACCAAACAAATTAGACAAGATTGGACAACATGACAACACAAGACAATGGTCCAAATGGTATGCATGCCATGGTTTGAAAAAAATGGTTTTTGATACAATGGTAAACAAGTCTTGAAATAAATTGAGTAGCCTAACAGTGCAAGAATACTCAAATAATGTGGTTAATGTTATGTTTCAAAGACCTAAAAGGCTCAAAAAATTTTGACATGATTTGTGTATCATAACACTACCCCTCTACAACTCAAATGGCACACACACAAATAAGTTTAAAAATTCTCAAGGCATAAGTGTGGTGAAAAATTACCAACATAACACCTCTTTAGACAAAAGAGTGATGTATAGACAAATTTTTTTTGACATGGATTATGAACAAACAAACAAGTTTTAGTCTCAAAACATACCAAGCAAAAGTGACCAAAATACACTAAGTATAATCATCTAAATCCTAGTAAGGGTATGTCAATGTGTGGGGTTGAATAAACAAGCAAAATTTTGAATGTTTCTAGGGGAATCAATTACACAATGAATTTCACATCAAACAATGCAAAAGACAAGCATGTAAATTGGGTGACCACAGTATTGGCTAGTTATAAAAAGGTCTAGTCCTTTTTACAACCACTACATCCTACTATTCACTTAGTGTAGTGTGATGTCCAAATGCAGATACTTCCCATGTAAAAATCAGGAGTAAGTGAAGTCAATTCTAGGAGATGAAACCCCAGGTCAAAGTTTCCCTAAATAACTCATGGGAGGTAATGATATCCCCCTCATAAGCCAAGATGCAATGAGATTAAAGACAAAAAAAGAAAGACATTATCGTCATTTTCAAGGTCACCTAAACTTTGACCAGTTTTTGGGGAGTGTTTTAGATGGATTTGTTTCTAAGAATTGGACTGGGATATTTACAATAAGAATGGCCCTTTTGATTCCAAGGGTTCCCTAAAGGGGACAAATGGAAGAGTGTACATGCAACATCCCTCTTTTTACCAATTTTTTTTTATTAAACAGCTATTGCAAACAAGAATTGACAAGTGTGTTTAATTTTAAGTCCAAATAAAATATTTTATGGTGTTCATTTGACCCCTTGGTCTTAATATTGTGAACCTTGAAAACATTCATTTAAACATCTAATTTTTTTGTTTAAACACCAAAAACAAGGTTCCTAATTGATTTTTAAGCTTGAAAAAGGTGATATAAACATGTTTTGAGCAAATGTCAAGCTTAATCCTGCAACAAAAATGTTAGCATGTCCTTTAGCCTTGAATCTCTTTTTGGTTTGAAATAATGAACTTTAGGAAAAGAGATCTTGGGTCTATGTTTTTAGGAAAAACATAGTGACCGACGTCCGTTATATATAACTGATAATAATTACTTTGGCTAATTGATGTCAGTTATCTAACTGATATCAGTTATACCAATGTGACCTTCGATAAGTAAATAACTGATGTCAACTTTGCTAACCGACATCAGTTAAGCTATGCAACCTATGTTGGTCTTACTTGCTAATGTTGGTTACTATGTAAAACTGTGGCAAACAAAAATGGTAAAATAAAGTTAAAAAATCAATTTGTAAGAGTTTTAAGGGCCCAAATAAATATTTTAAAGCTACAAAATGATCTTATTTAGGTGTGAGATGTGTCTAGTACCACCAGGCATGCCATTATGTGATCTAGGAATTTAACTCAAGAAAGGATGGTTAGTATCATGTTAGTTCCAAAATGAAAACAAAATGAAAGAAACACACTAACTAACATAACATCTCTAGGCCTAGACACTAGGGAGAGCTTAGTTAACAAAAAAAAATGACAAACACAACTAAAAATTAAGGAATAAAACACAATAATTGCTTCACCTTCCTTAGATTCTCTAAATGCCTCTGTAGTGGTGGCTTGCTTAGCTTGTGCTCATGAAGTCTTTGGCAATGGAAGGTTGGATACCTTCATCTCTCCTTGACACCTTTGGCTTTAGCTTGGCTTGGAATCAATTTGGCATGGTAACACTAATTGCAATGGATTCTTGAAGATATTTGAGCATAATAACTTTGCACCAAAATATCCTAGAAATGATGTGGTAAGGCCTCTTATTTATAGATTTTTGAGATTGATCAGAATCAACCTGAACTGTCCATCTCAGGATTGAGATGTGTGCACAACTAAGGAATAATCCAAATTTGTAATTAAAATTGATAAATAGGCTCATCAATATTTGGGATAGAGGAGAAATTAAGAGGCATAGAGGGCATCATGGAAGGCATTGATGAGGCATGGAGGGCATGAATCCTGATATTTGTGGCATTTATGGCCTAGGGATGCCTTCCCAAGAAATGAGGTCACCTGATGATGTAGATATTCGATATTCATTTCCAAAGATAAGTTTTCAACAAGTTTCCATGGAATTATTAATTAGTATATAACTTGGATTAATTAGATCTTAATCATGATTAAGCACTTTGTGCACAAATTACTCAAATTAATTAGAATGCCTTGTTATTGGTCCAAAATTTGAGTGGATTGGAATTGGAAGGTGATGTTAGATGTGTTGGATCCATTATCCCATTTAGGATGTTATCAGTATAAAATAATAAAGGAATGTCTCTTGTATAAGAGATTTGATAGGAAAGATCAATCTAGAGCACCCATGTGCAAAATTAACTTTTTGACTTGAAATGATCTAATCAAAGTTAGCTGGCCCATAAATTATATTTCCTCATTTGGGGATACCCTAACCAAAATCAGCACTTGAATATGTTAGTTTCACATCATTTAGTGTGTTTTAGTGTTTTTAGGCCAAATTATACATTTTAGGTGGAAATTGGTCAAAATCTTGGTTAGAGGTCATTGGTGGCCAAATTTAGGTGTCTATACTATTCCACCTTCCTACTCCTAACCCTAAACTATCTAAATTCAATGGGACTCAAGAATCCAATCCCATGGAGAATATTATGAAATTCATGATGGCATGTATGGATTGAGAACATGATAAAGGGATGGTGTTGAAGATTTTCACTCATTCTCTATGAGCTAAAGATTTTATCTAGGTTTAGAATCTACCTTTATATTCTCACTATAGTTTCTAGATCCTTCTAGATGATTTCCTCTAATATTTTGATATTTTTAGATCCTTTAACCTTGGCACCCAGTCCCTTACCTCCATGGTGCAAGAAAAGGGTGATTCAAACTTTGATTTTGTGTGTAGATGTTATTTAGCTATTCATACATAGAGGACCAGGTTCTTAGATGACTAGCTTTATGATATGTTCATGAAAGCATTGAGGCAAGAGGTTTACCTTGAGGTCATCAAGTGTGGACCCACCTCCTATGATGAATCTATTAATGAGTTTTTGAAGGTCAAAGTATCTGAGGTACATGAGGGCATACGACCTGTACCTTTCCAAAATTCATCCTCTTCATGTGATCATAACTGTAATGTGACTAGTGATGGTATTACTAATTGTCCTCTTGATAAGAAGGACAAGAAGGAAAGCTACGAAGTGAATGCTTTGAAGAATAATATAATTAAAAAAAAGGCTTATGAATCAAGAACTTCAAAATAATGGATGGTGTTTCTTTATGACCCCACCATGTTTTAAAATTACCATCGAATGAGGGGGGATGATGATGCTAATTATGCAACCTAAAAGTATGGTGGGCAAGCTTTACCTTCGTCATAGAGTTCTCCTATTGCAGAACCTAACCAAAATTTGAATGTTTTCAAGGAGCCTCTACCTAACCACTAGGAGAAGAAGAAGACAAAAAATAAAAAATCTAAGGCTAAGTCCCCATGTTCTCCTTCTTGCTCTTCCATCTCTTCTGAATCCTCCTCTTAGCTTGACCCGAGAGGGAAAACCAAGTGCAAGAGTAACAAGGTTATCACTATTATCAACATAGCCTCTATTGGTTATGAGTGATTTATTAACATGCACTCTAGTTGAATCATTGACCCTATTGGAGAGACTATTGGTACTAGGCCTCCCATCTAGTCCATGAGTGTAGGGAACCCTAAAGATAGATTTGAATTTAAGCATAATATCCCTCCCCAGGCCAGACAACATCCTTACTCTATCATAGAGGAGTTATATGGCCTTTTAGTTGGGATATCCATTTGGGACCTACTTTACCTTTGCCCTAAGCAAAGGGGCCTCATCTTTGATGATTTTGTCTCTCTCTAGAGGGTCCACTATGTGATGATGTTGAAGTGTTGTTCAACTCTAATCTACACAAACACTCTCATCTTCCCATCTTATCTTTTGACCCAACCTCTTTGTTAGATGCTTCAATTATAGCAAAGAGGGATTGGTTCCCTCTCTATATTGAGACTTTTTATTATTATTATCATGTTAAATGGTACATTATCGATGAAATAGCTACATTGAATATCATCCCCCTATGTGTATTAAATGAGCTCAGGATCAGTCTAAAGAAGCTCTTTGATTCCCACCATAACTATGTTGGTTTCAATAATGACATAATTATGTTGGTGGGGAATGTGAATCTCCAAGTCATATTTGGCTCCAAAATAGTTATAATTGAGTTTTGTGTGTTAGACCTTGATCTTTCATGCAACATGATTCTTACTCATACTTGGAACACCACCATACATGCCATCATGTCAGCCACATTTGCATGGTGTAGTTTATGCATGAAGGTGAGGTTCACACCATAGAGGTTGACCCATATCTTTAGGATTTTCTCTATGCAAAGACAAATCCCATAGGCAAGGCTTTGAATGTCTCCTCATGGGGGTGTATATATTCTCATACACCCCCTATTTTTGAGTATCACTTCTTCAAGGATGAACATTTTGATTTGGTTGAGTACGAAGAAGTGTTCACTCTTTCAGAGTTTAGAGTGCATCAATTGAATCCCTCTTATATTTTGCAATGCTAAGCCACCTCATATCCTTTTAGAGGCCTCTTATAGGATGTTTCAATAAAAATTAAGCTTCCCCTTGCATCATGCTTTTCCTGTCAGAGTATTGGCTATCTCAATGTGTCTCCCATTGAGACTACTAGAGTCACTGAGTCTGATCTTGAGTGTTATTTCATCCATGGTATATCACCCAACCTGATCAATGAGAGGAGATCTTACAAGAAGATCATGCCCATGCATCCTACATGCCACCATCCTCTTTCTTGTTTGGGTCTAGAGGTCTCATTCACCAATAATGATGCCACCTTTGGCACTCTTGTGTTTTGGATCATGAATGGTGAACCTAATGATATGGGTGCTCTATCTCCTTCCTCTTACCTTTTCCATATTATTTGGACTCTTTATAGACTAAAATAGTGGCCTGCCTTAGGGGTAGGCCTCTATTTAGTGAGAAGTAGTAGCCTACCCTTGAGGGCAAGCTCGAGCTTGGGCTTATGGTGCTTTGGTGAGCCTCAACTTATTAGAACACCTTTTACAGGCCACTGATCAGTGGATTTACCCTCTTGTGGCATCCATCATTAGACCCTTATAGTTATCCTTTGCCATTTGGATTTTGAAATCTTCTTTGGATGCACCTTGGGATAGAAGTAGAGTCTTTTGCTTCTTTTAATTGGTCAGGCTACTTCTTGTTAGTAACTAGCCCTCTACCGACTCCATCTCTCCTTTTTCATTGTGCTTGTAAATGATATGGGTTAATGATTTTGGTTTCTTAAAAATTAATATGGCCTTCCCTAGATGTTCTTAATCTATCATGGTCCTCCTACCACCCCTCCTCACCTCTCATTATAATTAGCATTGAGATATGCTCTCAAGATTGATCCCTACACAATAGTGGTGGCTCTATTAGCTAAGATGTCTTTCTTAGCTATAACACTCTAACTCTTCCTTGAATCTATAGGAGAGAGAAACATGACCCTATATTATTCATGTGCATTATGGAATAAGAAAAACATGTTTTGACAAACTTATAAGCATTCTCTTCTTATTTACCCCTTTCCCTTCTATTATAGGCAAGTTTTGGGCCCTGTCCTAGCTCTTTGGGATTTATTTTGGCCTCTTATAGTCTAGGCCACATGTTTATGGGCTAAGTCATAGCCTCTCAGGGTCTAAGCTATGGGTTTTATCCAGGAATGTCACGTCTTGGGCCACAATATTAGGTTTTCCCTTTGTTGGGCCTTTATTTTGCCTCATTTTGGCTCTTGGAACCCCAAAACCTTCATCTTAGAGGTTATGGCCCATTTTGGACCTAATGGTGGGGTTCATTTATCTCTTTGAGGCCTCTTTGGGTGTGTTTTGATACCATTCCATTCTCTTAAACCCCCAATTCCTCTATTCTATCAGGCCTATGTACTCCTTACCAAATGTACCTTGTGGCCCCTTGGTTGGGTTTTTTACCTATTTTTCCTATTTTTCCATTATAGACTATGAAACCTCCATATTAAGGGTTTTATAAAATTATGATCACATTAAAAACATCTAATTTTTTAGTATAAGGCTTTTTTAGGCCTTCTTCAGGTATTTTTTGGTCCCTAGGACCCCTTTTGGATCCCCATTGACCTCTCGAGCCTGTGCCCCATCTTGTGGGTACCCAGTGATAGAAGTTACTTCCTATGCTTCTTTTAATTAGTCATTTATCTATTTTTCCATAATTGATCCATTCTAACTCTCCCTCTCTCTCTTGTTTGTCATGGTTTTAGGTAGAGTTGTTATCTGGTTATGGTGGTTAAGGACTTGCTCTAGTCTTATCAACTCATCTTCATCATCTCTAAACTTCCCCCTACTTTCCCTTGTTGCCTCTTCTCATTATCAGTGTTGGTTAACCATTTTGGTTGTATCTTGGTGTCATTATTTATTTCCTTCATATAACTCACTTACACCGATTCACTTTGAGATTATATTTTGACAATTTTTAGTCTTATATTCTTTATCCCCATCATGGTGCACCTTTCAATGGTGATTCACAAAAATAGTGGTATTCAAGGCAACCTAGGATTAGTAGATTTAGCTTGGGTTATCTAGGATTAGTAGGGCCATGAGCTAGTTGTAAATAGTTTATTCCTTACCAGTAAGATGAAAAATGCTACTAAGTATCACATAATCATTGGAACCTTGACCGATGCCCATGAGTTAGGCACATGCTATGTGAAATTATTGTCTTACTCACTCTTAGCTATGTCTCAACTCATTGGTGTCTAAGCTATCCTTAAATTTGAGTTACTCCCCATATTTGAGGTGGTATGTAATTTGCTCTCTTTCTTTGAGGATGTCCATTTCACCCATGTCCCTCATAGGTAGAACACTAGGTCTAATGCCCTAGTAAATGTCATTCTAGATAATATGATTTGATTTGATATCACTTGTGTCCCTTTTTGTAGGATTTGGAGTTGGATTTTGGATTATGTAGAATTTGCACTCTCACATGTGGATCGTGCCATCAACTTCTACCATCATCCTTATCTTGTAAGTGTAGGTAATATTTCCTTTTATTTTTTTAGTTATTTCTTTATTTTACTTTGGTGTGGATTTTAGGTGCTACACATCACTGTTTGTTCATTCAAACACTAAATACTTGTACCTCAAGGTCATATGTAATTGACTTTCCTATGAACCTACTCTTCCCTATGGTTACCCATCAGCTCACATGTAAAATACCAACCCTAGACATCTCACTTTGAGACATCCTCCACATAATTAGACCTCTCTAACATCATATTATTAACCTCCATACATATTTATTCCATCTTGGCCCTTTTGCACGCAAGATAGGCCTTATAGGGACCCCCCAAGACCTATTAAGAGCCTATTGACTAGCCTAGGCCCTTGTTTGACTTAGGATGCAACTTGTGTGAGGTAAATTCATAGCCTAGGCCACACATTTCCTTCAAAAAATCCATGAACTAGGTTTCAACCTAGGCAGAACATGTCCAAAAGTGTCTGTTTGGCTCCAAACAATAAAAAATAGTTAGTTTTAAGTATTTTGGCAGATTGGGGTTGGGATATATAATTCATTATCATTCATTAGAGTCTCTATCTTCTCTCTCCACACTCACTCTCTCTATATCTCTACTCTGATATTTTTTATTGATCACTCACATCCAAAGCTTAGTTGTCTCCTTGAATTTCTCTTGATTCTTTCTTGGCACAATATCTTTCTTTGTGAAAAGGGATGCCCTACTCTATTGTAACTTCCATTGGTGATTCACGTTATTGTTGATAGTGTTCCTAAATCTTTTGGATTTATCCTTACTCCCATAAGAATCCATTTCACATGTCTCTTATACTCCTTGTATTGGATTTCTCAGATTGGTAGCTTCCTCTTCACCTCTTCCACAACTTTTGGCTCTTGGTCTGAACTTAGCCTACACACAACCTAATATTCTTCCTCTCTTGCATCCTAACTTAAAAAATTAGTTGGTAGAAATTTTACACATCTTCTTTGAGCTTGATATTTTTAGAGGTACAATAACTAAGATGGGGGATGAATCAGTGAGCCTGGATATTATAATTTAAATTCAAATCCTTTAAAACTATTAAACAATCATCATATATCAACTTGATCAAGAAACATTAAAAATAGATATCACTCATTAAATGCATAAACAATATCAAACACACAACACATAGTTCCTATTGGAAACCCTCATGGGGATAAAACCCACTCTCAATCCTATAACACACAGACTACTTGTCCTATAAGAGAATATAAACAGGAGACTAATCATGTCCTTTGGACCAGGATTTAGTGAAACATATAATTTCACAAGGAAAACCTACCCCTAAGATGATCAAGTCATTTTAACCATCATTTTATCAATCCCTTCTATCCAAAAACCTTGGTCAAGTCCTTCTAACCTAAGGCCTTTAGTGAAACACTTGTTTCACAAGGATCACCTTCTCCTAAGGAAGATCAAGTCCTTCTGACCTCCTATGAAATAAATACCTCCACCTTTGAACCAATATATTTAACACATAATGATGGACCTATGATAACATATCCTCTTTTACTTCTTCACACACTCAAAATGCACCCAAAATCCATCTTCTAGATCACTTCACACTTCTTGTTCACATCAACCTGCAATAGTTATATCACAATACCAACAACATGACCAAATGATCATACACACACTCCTCACTCTGACCTATGTCTTTTCTCTATATTCTTCCCTCTTTAACACATGTTTTTATCCCACATGTCTCTTCTTCACTATAATCCAACAAGTCTCTATTACAATCTTAACACATACTCCACCAATCTATACAAGCCTCCACTTCGAGCACCTACTCACAAGTCTCTCTTGCATATCATCTCCAAAGTCTCAAATTCATCATCTTTGATTTTAAATTTTATATAGCCTTCATGAGTTATTAAGTACATAATCTTTCCTTTTCATCCACAATACATACCTTTACCCATAAGGAATCTAACATGGATCACACTTAAGCACAACTCTCTTTCAAATAAGCCTAAGTCACATTTTAGGTCCTATAGAGACCCATTCACCTCTTTGATACTTATTTGTGCAAACTAAGAACATAGGAACACTTTAAAAGTACATGGAACCATGCCACATTATTTATAGGTCATTATTAAGTGTCCATATCCATCACAACACCCTTTTGTTAACACTTAATTAGCTCAAACACCTTTATATACACACAATCATTATGAACAAAAAGATAGTCACCTTTTAACCCTTTAATCATACTATATATGATTTTTTAAAACCTTAATAATACACATAAATCATCCTCATATAGTCTAAACCATAATTTAATAGATATCTCACCGTTAAACATTGAGGTACCAATAAACACATCTTAATTACCCTTCTCAAGTTACTTGCAGAGCAAACATAAAAACATAGTCAACTTTGAACCTTCATAACTTTTATCGTACACATTTTCAGACCTTAAAAAATATATTTTTATATGCATCCTGCATTCCTCTAAAAATATTATTTTTACACCATGAGAAAATTATGTTTGCATCAAAAGATAAGGTCCAAAAACTAGATACTGGTCTTTCCTTTGTTAAATTCAAATATTTGAATTCAAACAGTCATAGTTAAACTTCAGTTACTTAAAATGTATCTCATTCCCTCACTTACTAGATTAAATACACACCATCAATATTATTTAAAATTTAAATCATATTTCTCCACTTCCCAAATGTGAAACTTCAAATAGTTTAACTTATCTCGTGCAATATCACAATCTTGACCACATACACTCTATTGAGCTCTTCGAGATTGTCCTTGCTTTAACAATGCTAGAAAACTATCACTTTGAACACTTGAATTTAATATTCACAATTTATCTTGATAATTATGAAAACCCACTCATCTTTTATCCTTTTAATAATCATGATCTTTATCTCTTCTCAACATTAAACAACAAACACTTGGCACTATCTTACTACATCCTAACATTCATCGATCTTCTGTAAGAGGCTTGATATTTACCTTCATTAACCATAAAATAATTTGAAAAATTTGACATAAATATGCACCACAGATCTAGATGTATGAAATTATATAAACCATTGGATCTACATTTAGTCTTGAACTTTAACTTCATGTAGATTTGGTTAAGGATGGGAACCATTACAATATATCTGAGAAGCCAACTTTTCACATGCATATATTTTGATGAACTTCACCTAAAATTTAGTGCATATAATCTATGAAAAAATAATTAAAAAAACCATATAATAAAACTATCCTGACACCTTCATGTATGTGAAATATAAGACCATCAAAATGCTTACATAATTTTTCTTACCACATTGCAAATTTGGCTAAGTATGGGAAAACACTGTCAAACTACCTAGGAACCCAACATTTCACTTGCATATATTATGTTGTGCTTTGTCACATGACATGAAATTTAGTACATAGTAACTAGGAAAAACTTTTATCAAAAACATATGATCAACTCCCCCTAACTCATCTAAACATGGTAATGGTGATGTTATCAAATTGCCTACTCAAATTTTCTACCACTAGACCCAAAATGTCTAGATGAAAACAATGTTCAACTAGATGAAATCCACTCATGCACACAAGAAATAAAATCATATAAAAAATCTTATAGGACCCATTTAACATTATATATACTTTAAACTCATCCCTAATTATTTATAAATAGTCAAACTTTAAAGATCAACCAAGACTACTTTAAGCATATTAGGATAAGCATATTGCACACTTTGTCATTATGACTTAGGCTATCAAGGAACTTCATCCAATCACTAGGAAACCTCCATGACATCATTGAAAACTCTCCAAAAACTCCCCCTTTTTCATTTTTTTAACATCCATCATAAAATAATATACATCTCACCTTCCTTCTCTCTCTTGAAGCACTCTTAAAATAGGAACTTTCTTCCCCTTTGACATAAATACAAAGTGGGTATCAACTGATCCTAAGGACCTGAAAATACATTCAATAGTAGAAGACCATACTATAAATATAATTCAAACTCTCCCTTACCTTGATCTTACATCTTATTTTCCTTGACAACTTCTTCTTGTTACATGCTAATACTATCTTCAATCAAGCACTACAACCAATGAAGAAAGAACACACAATTATGACTAGGTTTGATCAAGTTATCATACCAACCTTATTAAAATATCATGTGTATTAGATATCACCACATCTTTTATATTAATGAATCATCTCACATATGCTTCCCCTCACATCATGCAAAGCTCCTCAAGCCATTCAAACTATTTGAGTTAGCTCCCCCTAACTCTGTGCATACCACCTTGTACGTCTCAAACATGCACTCTAGTAATATGGAACTCTTTAAGAAACATATAATAGGGAATACCCTTAAGATATTCAATCAATTTCACCTCTTGAGCATCTTGAGATCTGCACACACCATGGAGATCCACCACATAGGCTTATTAGCCTTCTTTCTCAAGCCACCTTTGGAGCAATGCTCATGAACATGTTTCTTTCCCTTAACCAAAATACCTTATATTGATTCATAAAGAAATAAATGACACCCAAAATTTGTCTTAAATACAAAAGTGTATCTTTTGACAATGGTTTGGTCACAATGTCTGCAAATTTCTCTTTTTTAGGCACATACTTCAAATTAACAAATTAATTACTCACTTGTTCTCTCAATAAGTGATATCTAATAGGAATGTGTTTAGTTTTTGATTGCATAAAAATATTATTTAAGATATT
Source organism: Torreya grandis (assembly GCA_037957365.1). Classification (NCBI taxonomy): domain Eukaryota; kingdom Viridiplantae; phylum Streptophyta; class Pinopsida; order Cupressales; family Taxaceae; genus Torreya; species Torreya grandis. The sequence continues at coordinate 401,009 of JARHVA010006255.1, read as the reverse complement.
AATTGCACTAGTGTTGTTACAATAGATAGGACAAGGTATATTTTGTCTTACCTTATAATCTTCCAAAGTTTGTTTCATCCACATAACTTACATCCAACAAGAAGCAACTACTATATAATCAGCCTCTATAGTTGATAGAGACACTGAGGCTTACTTCTTGCTTAGCCAAGACAAAAAGCATTCCCCCATGAAGAGTACCCCACCACTAGTACTCCTCCTATCATCTACACATCCTACTCAATTTTCATTAATATATGATTTCAAAGTGAATTCTTTACTCTTGGTATACCATAAACCATACTATATGGTGCCTTTGAGATACCTCAAGATCCTTTTGACTTCTTTCATGTGAGATTCTCTTTGACCAGCTTGAAACCTTCTTACAAGACCAACTTCTTGCATGATATTAGGCCTAAAAGTAGTAGAGTAAAAAATACTTCTAATCATAGATCTATATAAGTTTGATCAACTTTTGGTGAGTCATCTAGTTTACTTAACTTACATCCTATGATCATAAGAGTACCCATTGGTTTTAAATATATCATGTAAAGCTTCCTTAACATATCCTTGATGTATTTAGCTTGTAAAATTCGTATACCTGCATCAAGTTGATTAATCTATAGTCCTAAGAAAAATAAAGTTCTCTCAACATTGACATGTCAAACTCAGCCCTCATAGTATCTACAAACTCTCTACTCATATTATCATTGTCAGATCTAAAAAGTATGTCATAAACATAAACAAACACTATAAATTGATTATTTTCTTCTATATTAATGTATAAATTACTATTATCTACCCCATTTTTAAAACCTTGACTCAAAATATACTTATCTAACCTATCATACCAAGCTTTAGGAGCTTGTTTAAGACCATAAAGAGCCTTTTTCAATTTACATATAAAATATTGATTATTTGACATGAATAATCCTTTAGGTAGCTCAATGTATACTTATTATTCTAAGTTTCCATTTAAGAATGCATATTTCACATCCATTTGGTAGACCTTAAAACCTTTCAAATTTTCATATGTCAAGAAGAGCCTAATTTCTTCCATTTTTGATACAGAAGCAAAAGTTTCATCAAAATATATTCCTTCAACCTAAGAATCTCCCTTACACACCAATATATCTATGTTACTTATGAATTCTCCTTTCTCATTCATCTTATTTTTGAAAACCCACTTGGTACCTATCACATTTTTATCTTTTAGCCTAGGAACTAAATCCCATGTTTCCCTTTTAGAATTTGATCAAGTTATTCATTCATTACATCAATCTAAATTTCATATTTGATATCTTACATGATTTTTTTGGGTTTAATCATGGAAAACAGAGCTAAGTCTTATTGATTTTGATTGATCAACATTTTCCTTCTAGTCTGTAAAATCACACTAACATTTTCAATAACTTGAGATATTGGATGATCTTTCTAAATTCTTCTATATGGAGCATTAGAGTCTTGTATTTATTACTCCTCTTCATATTTTGAATTTTTTTGAATAGATAACTCATGATTATTTATAATATAATTTCTAATAGAGTCACTTACCTATAATTTTGACTTCTTGACTCTACTTATCTCATCTACCCTTACATTTGAACTTTCAACAATCTTTTGAAGTCTATTATTGAAGCACCTATTAGTAGTAATAATAGAGGATTAACCTAAGAATATTCCCTTACCAGAATTTGAATCAAATTTGATAATATTCTCTTCATCTCTTTTAATGAAGCACCTACTCCTAAACACTCTAAAGTGTTTGACATTAGCTTCTCTATTCTTACATAACTCATAAGGAGTATTATCATCATTTAATCTAATTTGACACCTATTTAGGATTGATATTGATGTGTTGGATACGTCTTCTAAATAAACATCTAATAGTTTAGAATCTTGAAGCATAGTTTTATTCATCTCTTAAATAGTATTATTCTTCTTTTCAACAACACCATTCTGTTGTGGTGTTCTAGAAATAGAATATTGTCTCCTTATCCCTTATTTTTCACAAAAATCATCAAATTCATGAGACCAAAACTCACCTCCTCTATTTGATCTTACACACTTGATATTTAACCCTTTATCATTTTCTACAAGTGATTTTAATGCCATAAATATTGAAAAATCTTCTAATTTTTATTTAATAAAAAATGTCTAAGTCATCCTTGTAAAATCATCAATGAGAAGCATGAAGTAACTATTACCTTGAATACTTTGGGTTCTCATAGGTCCACATAGATCAATGTGGATCAAATCTAATGGATTTGTAGTGGATAAATCTTTGGGTTTGTATTTTCTTTTGGTTTGCTTCACATGAAGACATGCCTTTCAAAGAGAATGAGGAATCTTAAAAATCTTTGGCATATGCTTTACCAACCCCTTTAAACTGATCTTTACCATATTATCGAAATTTATATGTCCAAGCCTTCTATACCAAAACCATATTTCTTCTAATTGAGTCATGAAGCACTCCTTCTTGGATTCATGGAATACATGTGTTACTATCTATTTTATAAATATTTGTAACTAATTTGCCATATTTTCTTACTTCACATACATCATCATGAAAATTTACAAAATTTATTTCCTTACATATTTGGATCAAACTTAAAATATTATGCTTCAAACCTTATACATATAATATATTCTTAGTTTTAGTATGACCATTATCCAAACTCATAGTACCTTTGCCAACAATGTTATTAGATTTGTTATCACCAAATCTCACTGAACCAGGGTTGGTCTTCTTGAGAGAGATAAACTTGATCTTATCTCCTATCATATGATTTGATCACCTAATGTCTATGAGCCATATATTTTTCCCATATTCTTGAGTAGGCAAGGATAATTTAACAAACATTGACTCTTCCTTTGGTAGACTACTTGAGCTCTGCTTCTTTTTTTCTTCAATATTAGACTTCATCTTCTTGAACGATTTGATAGTGTCAATGACTTGGATATACTTTTTCCAAAAAGATATTTTGTAGTTTTTAGATATATGACCTCATTGGTTACAATTTTATCATATAATATTCCTTTTTATCTCTAGAGAGAAATCACAATCCCTATATTTATGTCCAAATCGATTGCAGGAGAAGCCATACCCATTGAAGACATCATATAAATTAGACCTTTTCTCATAATCTTTACTTGTCCATGATTTTTAATTCTTGACCCTTTTGGTGGACCTAAAATCCTTTTTATCCTTGGCTAAGAGCACATATGAGTAAGTCATGACTTTATTCTCCAATTGTTCCTCCCTTTAGTTGAGACCTTCAACCATCATGACCTGTAGATTCTTTATTATTGCTTTTAGATCTTTCACTTACATCTTCACATCATCCATGCTTGATTTGACATTTGATAAAGCCCATACTAGTTTGTCTTGGAGACAAGCCACAACCTCTTTGTCAACCATTATACCTCTGATCACCTTTATGTGGTTAAAATTACAAGAAGGACGTGCTTTGATACTAATTATTCAAGGTACAATCATTGGGAGGGTGAATTAGTGAGCCCAAATATTTAAATTTCAATTCTAATCCTTTCAAACTATTAAAAAATCAACATATATTAACTTGATCAAGCAACATTAAAAAAATATCTCAATCAATCAATACATACACAAGATCAAACACACAACATATATTTCCTATGAGAAACCCTTATGGGGAATAAAACCCAGTCTCAAGCCTGAAACACATGGAATACTTGTCCTATAAGAGATTACAAACAAGATACTAATCAAGTCCTTCTGACTAGGATTTATTGAAACATCAATTTCATAAGGAAAACCTACGCCTAAGATGATCAAGTCGTTATGACCAGAAATCTTTGTAAATTCCTTCTTACCTAAAGCCTTTAGTGAAACACCTATTTCACAAGGAGCCCCTAACCCCAAGGAATATCAAGTCCTTATGTGTCATTCCTCATCCTATGATACAAGTATCTTATGGGATATCATCTTTATCATTGACTTGTTTGGTTTTATGTGTGTATGTTTGTTTAAGAATCTAACCTATAGAGCTAATTATGACATAGTAGAAGGGATAGTGCGATATATATATTTTTTATCATGAAATCATTCTTAACAACTTATGGTTTATGTGGTGTTTTCCTAAGAGGGTCAATGACATGAGTTTAAAACTTCACCTTTGATAAATATAAACATTTTATCTTTCCTCCCACCATCTAGAAAAATCACGGTCATGTAAAACTATATGATTGATAACTAAGGCCTATTATTTGAAAGACAAAAATATTAGTTCATGATGATTTAACCTTTCATAACATCCTCATCTCCAACTTAAGATTTAATGTATGGTATTATATATAGGGTGAAATAAAACATTATTTTCATGATTTAATAATAATATTTAGGGGAGGTCAATTAATTAGAAAGACTTTATTTATGGGAGTTGGGTAAAATTTTAAATGCTAGTGCCTTTTTTTTTTACCATGCCTCGGCTAGAATAAAAAATAAAAAACAATTTAATTTTTTTAAGGCCTTGGGAGGGAAGCATATTGACTACGTGACAACTAAGGAGAATGGCGAGCTACATGAGTATTTTAGGCATGTTATCTTTGTCGTTTACTGGATAGGGTTTATGTTGTCTATTCTTAATATGTGTGTGTGTGTAAAGAATAATAGTAATAATAAATAATATATATAAATAGGGTTAGTAAAATGTAGCCTATATACATTTTATTATAGTAGTGACATGATTAATTTATAAAAATCTTTTATATGGCTGAAATTTATAAGGTCACATTTGGTGCATGGCAATTATGGAAAATATATTATTTTAACATATTTTATCATAACAATTTTATTAATTAAATTTCATAATATTAATGAATATAAAATATGTAAATATATCTTTCCAAATTTATTTATATTAGTTTATCTAACTAAATAATAGTTACATTGGTAAATAGTGTTTGGTTATAGGTGCCTTGGAAATTCATAACCCTTTCTTATTACACTTTATTGGGTTGTTTCATATTTCATTTTCTTTCTAAGAGGCCTATGTCTTATAATCTTCTTTAGATGGATGTGTGTAGGTTAATTTTTTTAATGTGTTAATATAGGTTAATTATTTAATAAATCTTTTATGTTAAATTTTAATTACTTAGTTTAAATGTTGGAAGTATTATTATAATGGAAAAACCCTTTTTATATAAAATAAAGATTATGATGGGTGAATTATAATTTTGGTTGTGATAATTTTATTTACTTTATAATTATTTAATTACCATATTGAAATATTTTGTGGATGAGTTATAAGTTTTATGATAATCTTATTTACATTTTAAAAATGTAGTTATTTATTAGTCATGCTAGAATAACTAATGACTGAATTATAACTTTAGTTGTGATAATTTTATTTATTTTTAAATAAAAGAATTTAGTTACCACATGTGAAATATTTAGTGGATGATTTCTAAGTTTGTTTTGGTAATCTTATTTGCTTTTACATAAAAGAATTAAGTTATTTATTTACCATGTCAGAATATTTGGCCTAGTGAATTATAATTTATTGTGGTAATCTTATTTACTTCAACTGAATTACATTTCTTGTTGTGGTAATTTTATAAGTTATTTTTTTTTGGAAAATATAAATTAATTAATTATTCTACGAGGAGTGGAATTTAATTAAAATAATAAGTTATCAAGTGAATTATATTTCTTTTTGTGATAATTTTATTCACTTATGAAATTAATTTTTTTTGTTCTTTTGGAAAGTAAAATTTAATTAATTATTCTATGGGGAGTGAAATTTAGTTAATTTAAACCTTCCTATAATAATTTTAAAATTTATGAGTTTGTATTGAGAATATAAATTGGAATTTTTTAAACAATTAGATGTATGTAATTATTGACAAATTGTCTATTAGTTAAACTTGAAATGAGACTTAATTTTACTTAAGAAATCTTGTTAAGAGTTAGCTTCAGGGTAAGTTGAATAAGGTTGAGAACCAAACCACTTGTCTACCTTAGTAATAATTTAAACATTAGGATGTTGTCTATGACAACTGTAACATGCCAGCTATATGTTGGCCTTACTGAACCTATTTCTATTGGCATTATAATGTAGGGTTCAACATGAGGAGTTACCATTTGATAAAGAAAATTAGGACTTTACCTATGAAATAATGTAAATGACTAGAATACCTCATAATCATTATGTTGAAATTAGATCATGATTTTGGGTTGTAGCATGCTATTTTTATCTTTTAAATATGAATAATATAAAATAAGGAAAAACTTTATTATTGTGTTCACGTTAAGTATGTTTTAATGGGAAATGTGGCATCAATAATAAATAATCTCGAGAAAAATAGTATGACAGGATATACATTAATGTGTAATGAATTATTAAGATTGGTGAGAGAAAGGATTGTAATGTTATAGCATTATACAATTAAAAAATGGTGTAAAATATGGATAAATTATAATTTATTTAATATATAAAGGAAGGATAGTTGGTATTATGAAATGGTAATATAAGAGTAAATTTATTTATATAACAATTATATATATGTTAGGCTTTCTAAGATTTTTACTTTTACTATTTCACTAAAGACTTAAGGGGGTTGTAAGAGGACTTGATTAACTTAAGAAGTTGTATATGGAACAAAACCTATGTTTTCCCATCTCTTTGAGAAAACCTGTATTATTTATTAACCAAGAATCTTAACTTAATGGTCAATGCCTTTATTATTATTTATCAATAATTGTGATCTATTGGTTAATTATGCTTGGAAATAAGCCCTTGAAAGGGAATTAAAATGATATAGAGTGTCAAACCTATTATTATCTTGATAAGTTTGGAACTCTTAAATTTATTTATAATGATATATTCGATGCCTTATTATATGGAAAAATATAGCCCTTCTTGAGGTCCATAAGCATGCTTGGAATTTTTATAAGTTGTGATAGAAGAATAATCTTTGAAAATAAGTATAATATTAAGGATTTGCTCTTATAAAGTGTGTAAGAATTATATCAGTTGAATGCCCAACTTGGTTCATTTTAATCTCCATCTTTATGATTACAATTAACCTTCATGCTTATCTTGGATTAGGTATGAGCATGTTTATAAAATATTAAGAATTTCTCATTTTGGCCTCTAGTATATTATCTTGTAAAAGATGGAAAATAATCACCTTTATGACTATCTCATGTTTGGACCATGTTACAATGTGATGGCGAGAGGTTTGAAACTTGTCTCCAATATAAATCTCATGTACCCTTGAGTTATTACTATTCATTATTGATAAGGAATGTGGAATTATAAAATCAAGTTATTTATATACTAACCCATATATTGTACTTCTATTAGGACTTTTTACCTTTTATCATGATGAGATAGTTCCATTATTCTATGTTAGTAATCTACATGAAGAGCTATGTTTTTTATCCAACTTTTAAAGGAAACAAATCAAAATAAAGTTAGAAATTGAGTATTCTTTTAGTTGAATAATGTACACATGATTGAATCCTTGAGGTGATAATCTTTCATGTGGTTTCAAAATAGAGGAAGTTAAAATTAAGTTAACCATCACTAAAACAAACCTAATTTTTTTTATTAATATCATTCTCATGTTTAAATTTCTTGAACATATCCATCTTATTGATGGCTTGCGCTACCAAGTACTCACCATTCACTGGTTATGGTCAATATTGATGAACTGTCCCTTAATATATGAGAGAATATAAATTAACCATGCCATATATTATTGAAAACAAACAAATTATAGTATTTTTTAAGGGGTTTCATTTTCTTGTTATCATATTATTTTTAGATGTATGTGGATATTAATAAAATAAAAATTTATTCATGTTTTTTGGGTATATGGCGAGGATAATGTGTTACACTTGGTATCAGAGCAAGGTTATAACACTAAGAGATTTAGGATGAATTATTGTCTTGGTCCATTTTCTTCCATCAGTAATAATTTTTTTATGCATGTGGTACCTTAATGATTGAGAAAATAATTGTGCTAAAAATCTACATTTTAATGAATGATAGTTGCTATGCATATTTTTTGCCATGAATGTTGTAGATTAAGTAGGAGTTGAGTAGATGAATATTTTTCTCCTTGAATGTTAGTGGAATATCTTTGGCATATAGAAGATTGTTTTTTTTTGAATAATTTGATTATCATAAAATATGGATGAATTATTTCTAATAATCATTTTGAAAATGCATGATTGAGGCTATTCTTGCCTATTAATCTATGAGAAATGTTGGCATTGAAATATACATTTATTATTCTAATTTGAGATAATTGTCTATGATCATAAAATTTTACTAAAAAATGAAATAGCTCATTCTATTGTGATAAAATTAAAGCTAGATTTGTTATTGGATGGTTGTAATGGAGAATGTATACTAGCATGATGACAATGAAGAGGAACTTGGGACCATAGAGGCTGCATGCTAGTTCCCTTTGTATTATTATGATATATATACACACTATTGGATGAACATAAACATGGAAAAAGTGAGTTGATTAATTTTTTTGTACTTCCATATCATTATGATTTGATCATTATTATGAAATCTATTGACATGAATATGTGATGGTATGTCTCTATGGGTTTGATTATCTTGCATGGCTAATTTATTTGTGGTCCTATAGATTTTTTTCATAATTATTATTATGAATCATTTTTTGTGTGATCTAACCAATATTGGCTAAAAAATGTAGGACTACCATGGAAAGTGACACTACCACATCCACATGCATTATTAGTTGTTACTCTAACAACATGTGTATGGGTGATGGAAAAAATGTACATTATCATGAGACTTGGAATTGAAACTTGGGGCCATGATTTACTACATTATAGTTCCATTTGCATCATCATTTTATACATGAACAATGTTGTGAGCTCATGAAGGAGAAGCTTGTGGCCTAATGGGTTTCTTGATGGCTTTCCTTCTTTTATATATTCAAAGAGGAACTTGGGGCCATTATTGGTTTCTTGATGGTTCCCCTCATCTTATTAATATGATATAAACACATTATTGGTGGACTCAGAGGTGGAATTTGGGGCCATAATTGGTTACTTTATGGTTCCCCTCATCTTATATATGTTTATAATCTACATTTGTGAATGGAATTCATAATATGGAGGCATCGATCTTTTATGACATGGCCATGACAGGGGTCATGGGTAGATAAGACCTTATTTAATTCATACATTTTGATTATTTATGTTGTGTACTCATAAACACATTAACATATACCTTAGAATGTAGGTGGAAAAATTCAAGGTGAAATGTAAACAAGGGAAGTTAATATTATAATTTCCCAAAATTGGGATTATTATATGATTCATGGTGAATGCATGGATGGATATCTAGATAGAATCATCATATGAGTATGTATTTATTGTGTTAAATTTCTATTGTTATAAATAAGATTATATATATATATATATATATATATATATATATATATATATATATATATATATATATATATATATATATATATATATTATGATTATTTTAAAACTAAATGAATTATATCATAAGCTTCATTTGTGGCATGATGTGAATCACTCATTTATAACTCATTATTTGATCTTGGTACTTATAGTCTTAGTGAGACATTATGTTTGAATGATTTTATCTTTTTATCAAAAACTACCAATATGTATTAAAATGTGTTACCACCTTGCTTAAAACCAATTGCATAACTAAAAAAAATAGAGTTGATTTCACATCTTTGATTGTTAGTATTGTATCCTTGAGAGGACCTTGTTTAGCCCATTCTATCATGTAGAAAAATTTACCTAGAGAATAGGATTTGATTAACCTTCTTGTGAGAATTTGTGCACGATTATGTTGATAAGACTAAATTTATTAAAAGATGAGAAATGAGTATTACGAGTAAACTTATTTCAAAATCTACCTCTCTTCTAAAATCATTGAGTTAGTTGGAAAGGGATAATAAAAAGTAAATCAAAATCAGGTAGCATTACCTTGCAAGGGAAAAGTTTCCTTTCTATAGAGGACTTTTCATACCTATTTGAAGAATTTAATGTTATTATATGAGTTAATTATACAATAATTTTTTAGAAAGGAAACAAATGTATATTACTACATTAAAGTGTTATGACTATGTTGGTTGCATCGAGGACAATGCCTTTATAAGGGGAGGTGTATGTCATGCCCAGCCCTATGATACAAAGATTTTATGGGGTATCATGTTTATCCTTGAATTTTTTATCTTTGTGTGTGTATTAATGTTTAAGAATCTACCCTATAAACCAAATTATGTCATAACAAAAGGGCTAGTGCAATATATTTTTTATCATGAAAGTGTTCATAATAACTTGTGGTTTATGTGGTGTTTTCTAAGAGGGTCAAGGACATGAGTTTCAAACTTTACCTTAGATAAATAAAATTATTTTATCTTTTCTCCCACTCTCTATAATAATCATGGTCATGTAAGACTATATGATTGATAATTAAGGTCTATTATTTGAAAGACAAAAATATTAGTTCATGATGATCTAACCTTACATAACTCCCTCATCTCCAACTTAAGATTTAATGTGTGAGATTATATATAGGGTGAAATAAAATAGTGTTGTCATGATTTAATAATTATCTTATGTAGTAAATATTATTAATAATAACAATTAAAAATAAAAGAATAAAATAAAATAAGAGGAAGGAAAATCTTGTGGAGCACACATTTTTTAATTAATTTTGTTATTGTCTTTAGTGGAAACATTTCTTGAAAGGAGATGGAGTTTAAAAAAATATAATATTTAAATGGGTTTAAATAAGTTATTTAGATCAAATTTTTTAAAAAAAAACTATAGGTAAATCTTATCTTTAGGGGAGGTCAAAGACTTTATTTATGGGAGTTGGGTAAATTTTTTAATGTTAGTTCCATTTTTTTACCATGCCTATGTTAGAATTAAAAAACAACAACAATTCAATTTTTTAAGGCCTTGGGAGGGAAGCATATTGAATAATTTTTTGGGAATAGTACCATCCTCATGGTATTTGGAACTTTGTAAAAAAAAAAATTTAAAACTTCCACATTGGTGCAATTATTATTAGATTATTGACGCAAAGAAAAAAAATCTTTTATAATTATTCCTTTCCTTCTTAATAATTTTAATAGAGATATATAGATTTTATTTACAGTCAATAATAAAGTGAGGATAAAATAATTTAGACCTAGATCTTACATCTGCAAAAGCCAACCATAGAATGAAGGAGGAGATGTGAAAGATGATGCTCTACCCAGGAAAGAAGGGAGGCCAAGTAAGGAGAATGGTGAGCTACTCCTTATGTTCAAATCATTTTTTTTGCCCTAGTAATTTTGTGTGGCCCTCGTTAATCCATAGGTAGTGCTATTAGTGGTATAATTATAATTTTAGTTGTGATAATATTATTTATTTTCAAATAAAAGAATTTAGTAATCACATGTGAAATATTTGGTGGGTGAATTCTAAGTTTGTTGTGGTAATCTTATTTTCGTTTACATAAAAGAATTAAGTTATTTATTTACCATGTCAGAATATTTGACCCGGTGAATTATAATTTATTATGGTAATCTTATTTAATTCTAGATAAAAGAATTAGTTATGGGGTGAATTACATTTCCTATTGTGCTAATTTTATAAGTTAATTATTTTTTTGAAAGTTTAAATTAATTAATTATTATACGGGGAGTGAAATTTAATTAAAATAATTAGTTATCGGGTGAATTATATTTCCTTTTGTGGTAATTTTATTCACTTATGAAGTGAGTGTGAGTGTATGTGTGTGTGTGTGTGTGTGTGTGTGTGTGTGTGTGTGTGTGTGTGTGTGTGTGTGTGTGTGTGTGTGTGTGTGTGTGTGTGTGTGTGTGTGTGTGTGTGTGTGTGTGTGTGTGTGTGTGTGTGTGTGTGTGTGTGTGTGTGTGTGTGTGTATGGAAAGTATATTTTAATTAATTATTTTATGGGGAATGGAATTTCATTAATTTAAACCTTCCTATAATAATTTTAAAATTTATGAGTTTGTATTGAGAATATAAAATGGAAAATTTTAAATAATTAAATGTATGTAATTATTGACAAGTTATCCATTAGTTGAACTTGAAATGAGCCTTACTTTTAATTAGGAAATCTTGTTAAGAGTTAGCTTCAAGGTAAGTTGAATGAGTTTGAGAATCAGCCCACTTGTCTACCTTAGTAATGATTTAAGCATTAGGAGGTTGTTTTTGATAGGTATAATATATCAGCTATATGTTGACCCTATTTTTGTTGACATTCTAATGTAGGGTTCAACACGAGTCCTGATCATTTGATAAAGAAAATTAGGACTTTACCTATGATTTTTTTGAAATAATCTTTGTACCTTTTTATATTGTTTATATAATTGAATTAAATTGTATGAAGCAAAGTAAATGATTAGAATACCATGTAGTCATCATGTTGAAATTATATCATGATTTTGGGTTGTAACATATTCTTTTTATCTTTTAAATATGAATGATATAAAATAAGAGTAAAATTTAATATTGTGTTTACCTTAAGTATGTTTTAATGGGAAGTGTGGAATCAATAGTAATTAATCTAGAGAAAAATAGTATGATAGAATAAACATTAATGTTTAATGAGTTACTAATATTGGTGAGAGAAAGGATTGTAATGTTATAGAATTATACGGTTAAAATAAGGTGTAAATAGGATAGCTAACATTAATAAGGTTGTAATGTTAAATATATATAGATAACATATAATTTATTTAACATATAAATGAAGGATAACTGGTATTATGAAATGGTAATATAAGAGAAAAGTTATTTATTTAAAAATTATATATATATTAGGCTCTCCAAGAGTTTTACTTTCACCATTTTACTAAAGAGTTAATGGGGTTGTAAGAGGACTTGATTAACTTAAGAAGTTGGATATGGAATAAAACGTATGTCATCCCATCTCCTTGAGAAAATATGTATTATTTGTTGACCAAAAATCTTAAATTAATGATAAATTACTTTATTATTGCTTATCAATAATTGTGATCTATTGGTTAATTATGCTTGAAAAGAATCCCTTGAAATGGAATTAAAATGATAAACTTGTCTAGAGTGTAAAACATATTATTGTATTGATAAGCTTGGAACTATTAAATTTAATTATAATGATATATTAAATTCCTTATTATATGGAAGAATACAACCCTTCTTGAGGTCTATAAGCATGATTGTAATTTTTATAGGTTTTGCTAGAAGAATAATCTTTGACAATAAGTATAATATTAAGGATTTTATTTTATAAAATGTATAAGAATTATATCAGTTGAATGCCTTACTTGGTTCATTGTAATGTCCATCTCCATGATTAGAATTAACCTTCATAATTATCTTGGATTATGTATGAGCATGCTTATAAAATATTAATAATTTCTCATTTTGGCCTCTATTACATTATCTTGTAAAGGATGGAAAAAATTTGCCTTTATGACTATCTCATCTTTGGACCATGCTACATTGTGATGGTGAGAGGTTTGAACCTTGTCTCCAATAGAAAGATCATATACGTTGAGTTATTACTATTCATTATTGATAAGGGTTGTGAAATTATAAAATCAAATTATTCACATACTAACCCTTATCTTATACTTATTTTAGGACTTGTTACCTTTTATCATGATGAGATAGTTCTATCATTCTACATTAGTACTTTACTTAAAGAGCTATGATTTTTTATCCAACTTTGATAATAAACAAATCAAAATGAAGTGAGAATTTGAGTATTCTTTTAGTTGAATAATTTATATAGGATTGAATCCTTGAGGTGTTAATCTTCCATGTTGTTTAGGAATAGGGGAAGGTAAATGTAAGTTAACCATCGTTGAAACCAACCTAATTTTTTTATTAAGATCCTTCTCATGTTTAAATTTTTTTAACATATCCATCTTATTTATGTATTTTGCTACCAAGTACTCACCATTTTCTGGTTATGGTCAATATTCATGAACTATCCCTTACTACATGAGAGGATATAAAGTAACCATGACATTTGTTATTGACAAAAACAAAATTATATTATTTATTAATGGGATTGATTTCCTTGTTATCATATTATTTTTAGATGTATGTGGATATCAAGAAAATAAGTTTGTCATGTTTTTTGGGTATGTGGTGAGGACAATGTGTTACATTATGACCTCCTATGAAATGAAAACCTCCACCTTTGAAATGATGTCTTCAACACTTGATGATGGACCTATGATAACATATCCTCATTCAATTCTTCACACAATTAAAATGCATCCAAAAACCATCTTCTATATCACTTCAAACTTCTCATTCTCATCAACCTATAATAGTTATATCACAATACCAATAACATGACCAAATGATCATACACACAGTCCTCCCTCTAACCTGTGTATTTAATCTATCTTCTACCCTATTTAACACATGATTTATCAAACATGTCTCTTATTCAATATACTCCAAAATTATATATTACACTCTTAACACATACTCCACCAGTCTACACAAGCCTCCACTTCAAGCACCTACTCACAAGTCTCTCATGCATATCATCTCCAAAGTCTCATAATCACCATATTTGATTTTAAATTTTATAGAGGATTCATGAATTATCAAGTCCAAAATATTTATTTGTTGGTTAAAATACATGACTTAACTCTTAATTCATCTAAAATGGGGCACACTTAATCACAACTCTCTTTCAAATAAGCCTAAGTCACTTTTTAGGTCCTATAGAGACCCATTTACCTCTTTGATAGTTATCTATACAAAATAAGAAAATAGGAACACTTTATAAGTACATGTAACCATTACAAATTATCTATAGGTATTTATTAAGTATCCATATCCATCACATCACCATTTTGTTAACACTTAATTAGCTCAAAGACCTTTCTATACACAGTCATTATGAATGAAAACACTTTCAACTTTTAACCCTTTGATCATAATGAAAATGTTTTTTTAAACCTTAATAATCCATATATATGGTCCTAATGGTTTCTAATACATACTTAAATATATATGTCACCTTTAAACATTGAGATACCAAAAATCACAACTCAATTACCCTTCTTAGGTTACTTGTAAAGAAAGCATAAAGACATAGTCAAATTTGAACCTTCATAAATTCAACTATAAAAAATTTTATACCTTAAAATATATATTTACATATGTTCCTTGGATTCCTTTACAAATTTTGTTTTTATACCATGCGCAAATTCTACTTGTATCAAAAGATATAGCCCAAAAACTGAACACTAGTCTTTCCTTTGTTAAATTCAAATATGTGAATTTAAATGGTCTTAATTAGACTTTGGTTACTTAAAACACATATTGTGACCTCAAATATTAGATTAAATATGAACCATTGATATTTTTAAAACTTTAACTCATTTGGCACCACTACCCAAATGTTAAAATTCAAATAGTTAACCTCGTCTCGTGTAATCTTATAATCTTGACCACATATGCTTCATTGATCTCTTTAGATTATCATTGCTTTAACAATGTTAGACAAATATCACTTTGAAATATTTAATTTAATACACATGATTGATATTGATCAGTGTAAACACCTTCTCACTATTTATCCTTATAAGAAGTTTGATCTTTATCTCTACTCAACATTAAACATCAAACACTTGGCATCATCTCGTTGTACCCTGACATCTTGGAATAAACATGCTCCATAAATATTATATAAGAAGATAAATATTTACCTTCATTAACCATTTACCATTTGAAATAGTATTCACCATATATTTGGATGTAAAAAATCCCATGAACTATTGGTTCTCTATTTGGTCTTGAACTTTAACTTAGTGCAGATTTGGTTAAGTATGGGAACCATTGCAATATGTTTGAGAAGCCAAATTTGTACATGAATATATTTTGATGTGCTTCATCACATGACCTAAAATTTAGATCATATCAACTAGGCACAAAACTAAACAAATCAATATGGCACCACTTCATTTTAAGTGTGAAGTTGTTTTATCCTAAAATTAATCAATGTATATTTTTAAATTTGATTTTTAAGGCTTAATATTTTAAGTCCCTTTTTAATAAGATAAAAATAATCATAACATAAATAAATGATAAGCCTTATCCAATTTTAACAATATATAAAATAATAATAAATATATCTTTTACCTCACCTTTAATATATTTTAGATTAATATCTTATATCTCATTTATTTAAAATTTTAGATTACTTACTCATTTATGATATAAAGAATATTCATGGAATACTTTATATAAAGATGAATAACACTATAACTTAAGACCCAAGATAATTATAGTTTAACGACACCTTTTCAACATGAAAGTAAAGTTTAAAATAGTGATATGTTAAGTTAATGTGTGGTTTGTTTCATATTGATGTTATTACGCCCCTAACCTATCACATGTATGAGGATAGTATTAGCTAAATTTTGGCTTATTTAACCCTCTTTGATGTTATATTACATTTATCTATGCTTTCTTTTGATTAGTAGGTCAGCCTATGGAGTAACCATGGCCTAAATAGACTATATATAGGAGGTAGTGGGTAATTATTTATCATCATATTGTGAATTTTGCTCTTATTGAAGCTTGTGGAGGTTGCCCCCTCGAAGTGGCTTATATATTATCATATATTTGGATATATTTAATTAATATTTGGATATAACTCTGCTATTATACTTAATTCTTGAAGTAATTTGATTACAAGTGGTATCAGAGTTGCGATTTGGGCAATCTTTTGGGTGAAACACTAATTTTTTTAATTTTGTGACATATAAAAAAAATTGTGAATTTATCTGTAAAAGTTTTACTAGAGGTGAGAAATAATCAAATTAATCTTCCATTAAAATTTCAGCTCATTTGGATGTGTTTTACAAAAGTTATTTCTATTTTATGGTTTTTCATAAAATTGCTCTATAGTGCGCAATTCAAAGAATTTTTATAAGTTATTTACATTTTTGGAAATCTTAGAAAAATTTGGCTATGGTATGTTCTTTGTATATTTTTATTTTAGGCTGACATAATTCCAAAATTTCTTGGTCAAATTTGGGTCAAAAGTGCCAATAAGGGTCGACATCGTAAAACCCTTTTATGGCAGGTCCACAAACTCAGGGTTGAGGAAAGGGTGTTGAAACTCCAGGTAAAACTCATAAAAAGGAAGAGATGGAGTCAGAAGATGGATTTACTAGACCCTTTGTACCAGGGTTTTTTGACATAGATCACAAAGTGAGCCAGCTTGACTACAGTGTGCAAGGCATTTAGAGTGAGGTGCAAGGCATACAATCTAATATGCAATCCATACAAGATAGTTTGGGAGGTATCATGATGGATTTGGAAATTAATCAGTCAAATCATCAAGTTAACTCTATTACACAACCCCACTAGGGTGGTTCTCCTAACTAGTCTACTTCAAATCTAACTCCATGGCCACAGAGGAACCTATTACCAAAGGTGGATATGCACAAATTTGATGGAAAAAATCCACTCAATTAGATCAACCAAATGGAGATTTTTTTTGACCTACATCAGATTCTAGGTGGATAGAAGGTTACCATGGCATCCTTGTATCTTGAACCCAATTAATTAATTTGGTATCGATGGTTGTGTGCTCAAAAGAAAAAGATGACTCTCAATGTCACCTGGTCAATTTTTATAGAGGAGCTATAATTACACTATGGTAATAGTGTGATAGAGAATTACTTCAGCCAAATAGAAAAATTGCCACAAATTGGCTTTGTCAAAGATTATATTCATCATTTTTATAACCTATCCTTACGTGTGGAGACAATTTTTGAAGTAAACTTGTATGACCTATTTTTGGGTGGACTCAAGGACCACATTCAACATGAGGTATGCATGTTTAATCCACTTAAGATTTATGATTCTATTATCATGGCACGTAGAGCTGAGGAAAAATTCATAGCCAACAAGAAGCAACTATTCACTCACTTCAAGGATTGTAGCATATCATCACCAACATTTCCTCCACCTACTCGATTGACCCCTCAACAAATTGAAAAGAAGCATGCAAAAGGATTATGTTTTAGTTGTGACAGCAAGTGGAGTAAAGGACATAGATGTGCTGAGAATAAGTTATTGTACATTGAGGGACCAAATGAAGATGAAGAAGCAGATGATAAATCCAATGATGATGAGGAAGATATAGAGGAGGTACCTAAATATTCCCAACCTATAATCTCTTGTCATGCACTTGCAGGTATTAGCACTCCACAAACTCTTAAGGTGGTGGGTTTCCTCAATAAATAAAAGGTGATAGTGTTGATTGATTTAGGGAGCACATATAATTTTATAAACCATAAGTTGGCCACTTGATTAAACTATTTCATTTAGCCAACACCAAAATTTTAGGTTATGATTGCAGATGGTGGCACAATTAATTGTTCAAGCAAATGCCATAGTATCAAACTTACTATGGGTGGGTACAATCTCAACTCTCCTATGTTTTCTATTCTCATGGTAACATAGACATTGTTTTGGGAGTCTAATGGCTCACAACCTTAGGTACCATTGAGATGAAATTCCAAGAACTCTTCATGCACTTTTATTTTGAAGGTAAGAAAATTGAACTACGTGGATTACATGTAAAATATCCACAATTGATTAGTTCACATCAGATGACCAAGATGCTAAAAAAGGGGGGAGAGGGAATTATTGCATGATTAGGATCCATAGAAGTTCAACCCACACATGCATCTACACATCTTGATCTACAGATAATTCTTGAGGACCACTCATCTATTTTTGGGGCCATGCCAAAAGGACTACCACCAAAAAGAGAACATGATCATGCCACTCAACTAATTCCAAGTAGTCAACCACCAAATATTAGACCATATAGATATCCATATGTACAAAAGAGTGAAATTGAAAAGATGGTCCATGAGATGCTGGAGGCAGAGATCATCAAGCATAGCCAAAGTGCATATTCATCACCAGTGGTCATGGTGCGAAAGAAGGATGACACATGGAGAATGTGCCCAGATTATAGGGAACACAACAAGTACACCATCAAAGAGAAGTTTCCTATTCCAATAATTTATGATTTACTTGATGAGTTACATGGTGCTAATTATTTCACAAAATTGGATCTTCGCTCAGCGTACCATCAAATTAGAATCAAGGATGAATATGTTCATAAAACTACTTTTAGAACACATGAGGGCCATTATGAGTTTTTGGTAATGCCCTTTAGTATTACAAATGCACTATCTACTTTTCAGAGCTTGATGAACACTATTTTTAGGGAATTTTAAAGGAAGTTTGTGCCATTTTTATTTGATGACATATTGATTTATAGTCAGACATGGGAATCACATCTACAACATGTGAAACAGGTGTTGATAGTTTTGGAGAAGCACCAAATTTATGTAAAGCCATCTAAAAGTGCTTTTGGAGTACAGGAGGTAGAGTACCTTAGTCACATTATTTCCCATGAAGGTTTCAAAGTTGATCCCCAGAAGATCAAAGCGATAATGGAATGGCCCATGCCAAAAACACTCAAAAACCTTTGAGGGTTCCTTGGACTAACAAGGTACTATAGAAGATTTGTGAAAGGTTATGGCAGCATAGAAGCTCCACTCACTGCATTGCTAAATAAAGATGCTTTCCATTGGAATGACGATTCCACCAAAGCATTTAAGAAACTAAAAGTAACTATGTGCACCACTCCAATTTTGGCTACTCCAGACTTCTCACAGACATTCAATATTGAATGTGATGCTTTTGGGTCTGGATTGCGGGTAGTACTAATGTAGGAAGGAAGACCCATTACATTTTAAAGTCATCAATTAAAATGTAATAATCTACAAAAACCTATCTATGAGAAAGAAATGATGGCTATTCTTCATGCAGTTAAACAATAGAGGCCTTATCTGATGGGTAGACACTTTAAGGTGAAAATGGATCATGACAGTCTCAAATACCTTTTGGAGCAAAGATTATCATCTGACGAACAATAAAAATGGGTAACCAAAATGTTGGGTTATGATTTTGAAATCATCTACAAGAAGGGTAAAGATAATTTAGTAGCAGATGCACTATCTAGATGGGATGTATCCATAGAAGCATTACTTTGTGCAAAGTCCATGTTGCAAGCAGATTGGGTGGATGAAGCTAGGTTAAAATGGGAGCAAGACAAGGATACATAGATTCTGATTTAGAATCTCCAGTAAGGTAATTTATCCTCTGACAAATTTGAATGGAAAGGTAATGTCCTATGGTATAAGGGTAGGTTATACTTGTGCAAAAATTTAGAGCTTAAACATAAGATTCTTGTAGAGTTGCATGCATCTCCAATTGGGGGACACTCAGGGTTCTTGAAAACTTATCATAGAATTAAGAAAGAATTATTTTGGAAAGGATTCAAGGGAGATGTAAAAAATTTTGTGGAAGAATGCTTGATATGCCAATAGAATAAAAGTGAAATAGTTAAGACCCTAGGTCTGTTACAACCGTTAACAATTCTTATTCAAAGGTGGGAGGAGGTTTCCATGGATTTCATCACTGGGTTGCCTTGTTCTGAAGGTAAGAATGTTATTTTGGTCATTGTGGATAGGCTTACAAATTATGCCCATTTTTGTGCTCTCTCACACCCATTTTTAGCAAGTATAGTAGCAGTTATTTTTATGGAAGCAGTTCTCAAATTACATGGAACCCCAAAAATAATTGTACGTGATCATGATCCTATTTTCACTAGTAATTTATGGACTGAACTATTTTCTTGTTTGGGTACTCAGCTAGCTCATAGCTCATCTTACCACCCCCAATCTGATGGACAAACTGAAGTGGTTAACAAATGTTTAGAGGGGTATCTCTATTATTTTTTATTAGATAAACAAGAACATTGGGTTAAATGGCTACCACTTGTAGAATGGTGGTATAACACATCTTTCCATACCTCTTCTAAAATGTCTCCATTTCTAGCACTATATGGTTACCATCCACCTTCCATCACTTCTTCATTAAAGGTGCACACCAAGGTTCGAGATGTGGATGAGCACATTCAACATCAACAAGAGGTTTTGGCTAGTTTGAGAGATAATTTGGCCTTGGCACAAAATATGATGAAGCAACAAGCAGATCAACACCATAGTGAGAAAATTTTTGAGGTGGGTGACTGGGTATTTATTCATTTGCATCCTTACAAGCAGATGTCCTTGAACCAATAGAAAAAGGACAACAAACTTTCTCCTAAGTATTATGGCCCTTATCAGGTTCCACAAAAAATTGTAAGTGTGGCTTACAAGATTGAGTTACCTCATTCATCTCACATACACCCAGTATTTCATGTTTCCTGTTTGAAGAAGGTCATTGGACAGAAAGTTTTAGCCCAGACAGAGCTCCTAGAACTAGATGAAGAAGGATGAGTCATTTTGGAACCAGAGAAGATCCTCTAAACACGTACTAAGAGGTTGAGAACTAGAGAGATTAGGGAATATTTGATCAAGTGGAAAAACTAGAGCAGTGAAGATGCAACTTGGGAAGGTGAAGATTTTCTGCAACAACATCCAGAGTTGTTCAACGTTTTGGTTTGAAGGGGAAGGGCATGCTACGCCCCTAACCTATCACATGTATGAGGATAGTATTATCTGAATTGTGGCTTATTTATCCCTATTTTATGTTATATTACATTTATCTATGCTTTCTTTTGATTAGTAGGTCAGCCTATGGAGTAACCATGGCCTAGATAGACTATATATAGGAGGTAGTGGGTAATTATTTATCATCATATTGTGGAGGTTGCCCCCTCGAAGTGGCTTATCTATTATAATATATTTGGATATATTTTAGTCATATTTTCATATAATTATTCTATTATACTTAATTCTTGAAGTAAATTCATTACAAATGTAGGAACATTCTATGCAAATTAGCAATATTGCATTACCCAAAAAAATAGTCAAATAGTCATAAAAATAAAGCAACTTGGATATGCACATTTATAAATCATGTACATAAAAACATTGAAATTATATTTAACATAAAATTTGTCACATTTACCCATATATAGATTAATCGCATATGCTATCACTCTTTGTCAAATGATCAAACCCTAGCTTCTTCAACCTCTGAGTGACTATGGGAAAAATGGGCTAGTGTGCTCACTACATCGATCTACCCTAAGGAACCCTCTATAAATTGGAATTATCTTCATAAACATTACTTTTAAGAGGTCATAAAACTTATTTATTTTTCCCCTACAAGTTAGATTTTGTGTGCACAATGATGTAATGTGTGATAAATAAAAACATGCAGTAACCTAGATTGTAACTTGGAAAATATGGCTCATGAACTATTCTTTGAATACTTCATGTTGATCATTTTGTGAATCTTGCATGTCAAAATGGGCACCCCCACCCTTTTTTGTGTGTTTCCTTATTCTTCATGACCTTTTGCCCTAAAACTAGGTCTTAACCCTTTAAAAATCAAAGAAAAGTTACTTTTTTGTAGGTGTAGGTGTTGTCTCATCAAGCATTAATATTTTTTATCACTCTCAAAGAAAATCAGGTTCTTAGAACAACATTACTTATAAGATTTACAAGTAATAAGTAGGAGCACTTGAGAAACACAAAAGGGTATATGGCCAGTTCCAATGCAAGTCAGGTTTTGCAAAGTACTTTACTTGCCAATTTTCATGAGTAAAAGCTGAAGAGAAACCCGATAAGGGTTATAGCAGTTCAATTTAGGTTTGTGGGATTACTTGACTTATGATATTTCATTAGTAAGAGTCATTCACAAACTCAAAATGGTAAGGATGAAGTAATCATGTTTTTGAGATCTCTTTACTTCAAAACTCTTTTAGTAAGTCCTTCGAAAGAGCCTGAATTGATCTTAGACACTTTTTAAGGCAAGTGTTTTTTTTTAGAGGGTACCTGGGCATCTATAGGGTCATTTTAAATTTCCTTGAAGGGTATGTGCCCTTATAGGGGGCACTTTAAAGATGAAATAGACCTTTACAAGACTTTCAAAGGGTATGTTTGAAGGCAGAATGGACCTTGTAGAGGGATTTTCATCAGCATGAGGACCAATACAAAAGTTTCTAAGGGAAAGTAGAGGCTTGAAATACCCTTGTGGAGGTTAGCCAGTTTAAGCAAAGGGGGGAAAGACAAGAAGCCCGAAGGGCACTTACCATTCAAGAAAAGTGATAAGCAGAAGGATTTTTCCTTCGAAGAAAATGTCTGAAATAATTCCTTTGAACATTTTGTCTGAAGGAAAATTGAAAAAGGCAAGCCAAGGTCAAATTCCTTTAGATAAAAAAGTCTGAAGAAATTTGACAGTCATCAAAATCTCAAAGGTTGATAATACAAAGAAGCAACATAAGAAGACAAGGAACAAAGCCAAGGAGATTTCCTTCAAACAAAATGTCTGAAAGAATTCCTTTAGACATTTTATTCAAAGGAAAACCAAAGAAGGTGAGCCAAGGTCAAATTCCTTTGGATAAAAATGCTTGAAGAAATTTGATGGTCACGAAAAGCCCGAAGCCTGACAATGAAAAGAAGTAAGCCAAGAAGGCAAGGAACAAATCCAAGGAGATTTCCTTCAGAAAAAATGTTCAAAAGAATTCCTTTGGACATTTTGTCCAAATGACAAAAAAGAAAAGCATGCCCATAGAAAAGACCCATAAAGAGCAAGTAAGAAAAAAGTAAAGGCTTGAGGAGTAGAAACCCATCGAGAACCAAAAGGCCTGAATGAGTAAAGACAAATCAAGAGAAACCAAGGCAAAGGAAAATTTGAATGAAAGAGATAAAACACAAGTAAAGATAAGAGTAGAAAAGGACAAAAAATGTAGAATAGTTTCAACAATTGACAAAGTCAAAAGGTAGAATTAGAGACCACTCAGACCAAGACAACTGGCATAGATAAATCAACCAAGGGAGTTAATATGTTTAGGTATAATATATCTACCAAAAACCAATAAAATAGATTGGTTTTCAAACTATAGAGATTAACATCTCATGTTTTTATGCTTCACCATTAATGTGCATCTAAGTCACATCCAAGTATTGAAGAGAGCATTATCAGTCACAACAACTTGAAATGGCCTTGTCATTTGCTGGGGATTGTCTCCCATACTTTTGTAGGTGAATGATAGTAGAAATGGTGGTTTGGATAGCCTACAACATGGCTCCCATAGGCAATTTGAAGAAAGTGATAGCAACATGTTCTTTTGGTCTTTATAGAAGTGTTTAACTTAGCATGGGTTTCCATTCCTTGATTTGTTAGCAATATTGTTTCCAATTCTCTATATATTTGTAATGTCTCATTTGAGAAAATATCTCTCAGCTTGTATGGTGAAGCCCTGAAGGAATTTACCTTGAATCAAAAAAATAATTTCTACCTCCATTAGAGCTTGTACTTTTGCATATGTCTATGGTTTATCTTGTGTTAAGTCATTTTATTTTTGTACTTTCATAAGTTTATTCTAGCATATCTAGTGTATTGTGAGGTCTTTCTTAAAAGTTAACAAGAAGTGTCCATAATAGAGTATAGGTGCATGTGAATAGGTTGCTATAGTGTGTCAGAGTTATTCCTCCATATATCTCCATAGGACCCCCTATTGAAATACTAATGCAGGAGAGTTTCTCATTTTGAATGATAGTGTATGCTTTCTATCCATGGTTTAAAGTGTATACCAAAGTTAAGTATACCAATTTTTTTGTTGCATCACCTCTTAGCTTAGGTCCTATTTTTAGTATTTTCTCTCCCTTTTCATCCCTGCCATTGCTATTAGTAGGAGATCCACGGCCTCAAGGTGCATCAAGGGGAGCTATCCCCTAATCTAGAGAATCATCCCTCACATTTTCCACCCAAAATAAGAGGGATGTCTCCATGTGGATGAAGAGAGATGAGCCTCCATTTAGAGGGTACAATCAACTATATCAATAGTTTTTGACATGCCTGGTGGGATAATTTTTGTGTCCTACAATTTTTAGGATTGGTTTTGGTCTTGATATTGTTAAAAAATCCAAAAGAGGGAGTTATATTCAGCACTTGGTGACTCCATTGGGGAACCAAGTCTCTGGTTAATGACCAACCTAGTATCCCATGCCAAAGGTCACTACAAGATCTTCTTCTAGGGGTGTCCCTTTTGAATTTGTTGAGTTACCTTTGAACTCAACAAAAAGGCTGAGATTTGAAAATACCCACCCTTACATAGCAAGCCATTTTCCTAATCTATCCATAAAATATACCTACTCAAGGAGACCCTTGTTGAGTCCTTTCACAGCCATGGTATCTCTTAGGGCTTTCCCTTTTATGACATTCAATGGTCAAATACCCTTGAACCTTCAGTAGTATGACCCAATTCTAGGGATAGCTCTCAAAAGTGCTCCTCACTTTAGTGGAGAGGGCCCAATCACTACTGTTGAGCATATTAGAAACATAACAAACCTCTACAACATCCATAATATCACTAAAGAAAATGTAGCCAATAGATTTCTAGCCTTGTCCTTTAAAGGGAAAGTTCTGGACTAGTATGGGACCTTGCATATGGAATCAGTTGGCTCATGGAATGAGTTAGGGGCCCTCTTGACCAATAGTTTTGGGGAAAAAATGACCATTTGTCTCTAGCTGAGTAGTTAACCACCATGAAGAGAGCCCCACATGAGTTTATGCAAGATTTTAATACTAGGTTCCAAAAGACTTGGGACAAGATCCCAATTCTTGTGAGACCAACCCTAAGCTATGCTTTCCTTTACTACTTGAAGGCCCTAAATAGTGACATTTCTATCATGATATATTCCATGGGGGTAAACACTCTACCCACTGCTTATGAGATAGCCATAGCTACTAAAACTTGCCTTGTTCAAGTAGGAAAGATAGTTATTAGACCTCCAATGCCACTCTTTCCTGATTTACAGCCTCAGTCCAACCTACTTTTCCCACTCTAGCTCCTTTTCTTAATCAAGAGAAATTGGTTGCTACCCCTAAAAATGACATCCATGAAGTTAAGATCCTATTGTAGAGTGTTACCAATGATTTAGTTTCCCTCAAAAGATAACAAGCTCATAGTTATAATCCAAATCAAGGCTACCAGTAGTTTGGGCAAGAAAATAGGCCTCCCTTCTAAAATTATAATCAAGGACAAGGTAAAATTACACATGTCAAGCCTTATCAAAACTATAATCCAAATTCCCCTTCATATTCCAAGGCTTTTATCCCCACTCAAAATAATTTGGTGCAGGAGCAACCCAACTATCTACCCTTGGAGCATGGCCAAGAATAGGGTGCTTATGATATTGAGCTACCAAATCAAAGCATGACTACACAAGGTGATCAGGTAGCATAATTATCAAATTTTGAGATGTCAACATAACATGGGATAGATAGTAGGAAGGCTCAATCTAATTCCACTCTCATGAATCACTTAGAAGGAGAGTTCTATGTAGTCAACTATGTGGGGAACACAAGTAATTAGAATGTTGGTGTTGCATCCACCATTGGGTCCAAAAGGAGAGCCATTGATGAAGCTCAAGTATCCACTCAAGAAACTACCACATCTAACTCACCCAATCAAGTAGGAAGTGTACCTGAAGTAGCCCCAAGACCATAAGCATATCAAAATTTTCCCAATTTCAAGTCAATGGTTGTAGCTTTAGCTCCTTAGGTTACACCATAGGTCATGAATGTTCCCTAGGAGAACTCTAAATGGGGAAATCCTTCAATCAATATAGTGGACCATATGAAGAATCTGCACATGAACATACCATTGTGGGATTCTTTAGCACTATTGGGACAAAAAGATATACTCCAAAAGGAATTGTTTGGGCTGGGTGAGCAAGCTATCTAGCAATAAATAATAATATGTTGGTAGTAAATGGGGATCCTCCCATGGTTGGTCAAGTAAATAAAGATGAGAAGGTCCTACCCTTCTATTTGTCCCTAATTATTGGTGATTTCTTGGTCCATAATTGCATCAGTGATAATGGAGCAATCACCTCATTTATGCCAAAATTTATAGCTGATAAGTTAGGCTTCAAGTATGAGTAAATTACCAAAGGAGCTCTACAGTTAGATGGATCACCAACTAAGACCTTAGGAGTGGCAAGAGGCTTGAATCTGACTCTCCATGCCTATCTAACATTCTCAATTCCCCATGATGTGGTAGTGGTAGATGTTTCTCCTTAATTTACTCTTTACTTGTTAAGGTATTTCACATCCAAGATATGTGGATACTTGATAGTGAACTGGTCTTACATGTTTTTAAAGACAAAGTATGGAACTAAAGTGAAGATTGAGTCAGAGTCCACCAATAAGTATCACCTGGAGCCATCCTCACCCAAAGTGGAAAATGTGAACTACACAATCATTGATGAAGAAGAGCTCCAAGTGGGTCAATCTCCATCATCTTCCCTTGTAGGAGTAGTTGACCTACTCCTAGATTAATGGGGAAATGATAACTTTCAACATGATCCTTACAAGTTCATTGAAGAATCTGGTCTTGGAGTCTACTACATGCATGAGAAAGATGCTTTCATGCCAAAATTTATCAAGATACACCAAGAGGACTATGGTTTGTGGTAGCTATTCTTTGATGGATCTAGAAGTAAGTTGGGAGCTGGTGGTGGGGAAATGCTAGTTTCACCTTCAAAGGATAAATACTTCTCAACTTTCAGGTTTCAATTCTCGTGCACCTACAACATAGAAAAGTATGAGGAAATTATTCATTACTTAGAATGGGTAAAGAAGAGAGGAATCAAAGAATTGTAGGTGTTTGGAGATAGTGAGTTGATTATGAACCAAGTGAGAGGTCAAAACTCAACCAATAAATACTTAATCAAGTCTTACAAGAATTGAGTGTGGGACCTTATAGATAAAGTCATTGCTTTCAACATCACTTCCATTCTAAGAGAGGAGAACAAGCATGCTGATAGATTAGTAGTAGTTGGTGATGAGTTTGACATTCCAAAGGGGATGAGACAAAGCAAGAATCAACATCATTTAAAGGTGATTGTGAGGCCCTCCATACTAGACAATGTCACCATTTGGTAGGTGTTTTAAAGTGACCAACAAATAGCAATTTTCTTATAGGAAGAATATGATTTTACTTCAAAAAATCAATCCAAGATACAACAATAGTATGATGGGTAGATTGTTCAACTAAAGACCAATAGGCTTCCCAAAGGTTGGGTAACTCTTGAGAGCATTTTCAACAAAGATGACCAACTCAAGAGATACAAAGCAAGCATGTCAACTAAGAAGGAAAATTATGAAAGGTTAGATATCTACAAGGATAAGTTCCTTACACTTGGGAAGGTGTGTACCAATGAGTAAAATTGTGCTTTCATTATGTTATGTCAAGAGTTTATTGATGTCTTCACTTGGGAGTATCATGATTTGAATGTCTTTGATATAATATTAACCATTGAGCTAGAGTAAGGTGTCAAACCCATCAAGTAAAAACAAATTCCAATCAATCCAAAGATCAAGCATCTCATGCAGAAGGAACTCACAAAATTGATCAAGTCCAAGATCATTTTCCCTATCAAACACTCTTCTTGGCTGGATAATTTGGTCCATGATAGGAATAAAAATGGAAAATTTAGATTGTGTGTGGATTTAAAAGACATGAATAGAGTCTCACTGAGAGATCACTATCCACTACTAAGTATGGAGCAAATTCTTTAGATGGTGAAAGGTAGTGAAAGGTTCTCTCTCCTAGATGGCTACTCTAGGTAAAATCAAATCCTAGTTCAAGAATGTGACCAATACAAGACAACCTTCACCAACAAGTGGGGAACATATGCCTATAGGAAGATGCCATTCAAATTTTCAAATGTTGGAGCTACCTTCCAATGTGTTATTGACATGGCTTTCCAAGATTTGATCAATGACACTATGTTGGTTTATCATGATGATGTGATAGTCTTCTCCAAGGAGGCAAGTGAACACTTGAAGTACCTAAGGAAAATATTTGAAAGGTGTATATAGTTTGGCATCTCTCTCAACCCAAAGAAATGTGTGTTTTCCATCCACAAAGGTAAGCTCTTGGGCCATGTCATTTTAAAGGAAGGCATATCCATTGATCTAGAGAGTGAATGCCATCTTAGCATTGTCCTTGCCTAAGCACAATAAGGCCATACAAAGTTTCTTTGGCAATATAAATTTCATTAAGATATTCATTCCTAAATTTGTTGAGCTTATCAAGCCACTAACTTACATGCTAAGGAAGGATGAGACATTCACATGGATAACAAGAAGAAGATAAAGCTTGGAAGGCATCAAGCAAACTATTGCCCAAGACCCTACCCTAGCTAGTCTAAACTTCTCTAAGGAATTCAATATACACACCTTTGGGAATGACGAGGTAATCTTTGATATACTCACTCAAGCAAATGGTGAGAATTTAGAACAACCTCTTTCTTTTTTAAGCCAAGGTTTAGAAGGCTATGAGGTTATATACATGTATGTTGAGAAGCAAGTGATTTTAGTCATATGAATTTTGAAGAAGTTTAGACATATGTTGTCTAGAAAAAAATTCACATCATGGTGCCACATCCTAGTGTAAAAGACTTCTTTTTGAACCAAGATTTGAATGAGAAAAGGGTAGGTTGGATCACCAAAGTAATGGAGTATGATGTAGAGATCAGGACCACCAAGTTGGTAAAAGGAAGAGGGCTATGTGAACACCTTGCTACAGACTTGAAAGAGACAAAGGAGGAAATTTTTGTACTCTATGATGAACCTATAATAGTTATACCTACAATCATGAAGAGTTGGGCACAAGACATGTTTTATTTCCTTTGAACTGGTGAGTGTCCACAATGTCTTGATAAGACCAAGAGGAGGTATTTTAGACTCCAATCTCTTCCTTATGTCCTAGTAGATGGAGTGCTATTAAAAAATGAATTTTTAGGGGTGTTATTGAGATGCACTAATTTAGACCAAGTTGACAAGGTACTGTTTGAGTTCCATGATGGACCAACTAGTGGCCACTTTGCTCCCAAGGCCACAACTACAAGGGTTATGAGGGCTGGTTACTTTTGGCCTAGTTTGTTTAAAGACACTCATACTTGGGTGAGGAAATGTCAAAAATGTGCCTTCTTTGATGGGAAATAATGGCTAGCTACCATGCTTCTTCATCCTATTTAGATGGAATATCTATTCATGCAATGGGGGTTGGACTTCATAGGGCTGATCAATCCTCCTTCTAGTGCTAGCCACAAGTGGGTTTTGACTACCATAGATTATTTCACAAGGTGGGTAGAGGTTGTATCTTTGAAAGAGGCTAATGAGAGTGCAGTCCTAGACTTCTATGAAGGCATAATGATAAGATTTGGGGTCTTAACCACAATCATTTTAGACAATGCATTAGCTTTCTTAGGAACAAAGATAAGTGAGTGAGCATTGAAGTATGACATCTATCTCAACACTTCTTCCAACTACTATCCACAAGGAAATGGGATGGATGAATCCACAAACAAGAATTTGATTAGGATCATAAAGAAGATAATGGAAGAAAATCAAAGGACTTGGCATGCCAAGTTGAAGACAACTCTTGGGAAGATAGGATCACTCCAAAGAGGGCAATCAAGAATTCACCATACACACTTGTTTATGGAAGGGAAGCTAGACTTCCTATCTCACTTGAGTTACTAGCCTTGGATCATTCCCATCAGCTATAATTGATGGAGAGTGAAAACCTAAAGGTTAGGTATTGTTAGCTAATGGAGCTTTAAGAAGTGAGAGACTAAGCAATGGATGCCATGACTAGCTACCAACAGGAAACAAAGAAGCATTTTTACAAAAGGTCTATGCCAAGGAGTTTTTCAAAAGGTGACATTGTCTTAAAGTGGGATGAGGACTGAGCTAATCCTAGAAGGCACATGAAGTTTGATGCTTTATGGAGTAGCCCATATGTCATCACCCAATGAAAGCAACAAAATGCTTTCCAACTCTCTAAGTTGGATGGTGAAGAGCTACATATACAAGTCAATGGCATATACCTTAAGCATTGTTACTAAGTTTATTTTTCCATGTACATAGTTTTCCTCATATTTCCTTATTTTCCCTAAGTGTTGTTTCACAAGTTTGTTTGTTTTTGTCTTATTATGTGTGTTTTTCCTTGTTATTTGAGGTAAATATTTGATTTTTCATAAGTCCTTACAAGGTTTTTGCCAAATTTTCAAGCTATATCCTGACTCCATGCCCAATGGAATTTTAGACCACCAGTCTTGCCAATCATAGCAAGCATATTTTCCCTATGATTCACCAATTTGTTGACCATTTTGGGAATCATACATGCCAAAATGGACACCCCCTTTTTTGTTTTCCTTTCCTTGTTCTTCATAACCTTTTGCCCTGAAACTAGGTCTTAACCCTTTAAAAATCAAGGAAAAGTTTCTTTTGTGCAGGTGTTATCTCATCAAGCATTGGTATTTTCCAGCACTCATAGAGCAAATCAAGTTCTCATAACAACATTACTTGTAAGCTTTACAAGTAATAAGTAGGATCACTTGAAAAACCTAAAAGGGTTTATGGCTAGTTCCAGTGCAAGTTAGGTTTTGCAAAGTACTTTACTTGCCAATTTTCATGAGTAAAAGTTGAAGAGAAACGTGATAAGGGTCAGAGAAGTTCAATTTGGGTTTGTGGGATTACTTGACTTATGATATTTCATGAGTAAGAGTCATTCACAAACCCAAAAGGGTAAAGAGGAAGCAATAAAGTTTTTGAGACATTTGTGCATCAAAATATTTTGAGTAAGTCCTTTGAAAGAGCCCAAATTGTTATTAGATGCTTCATAAGGCAATTGTTTTTTCCATGAAGGGTACATGGGCATTCTGTACGGTCATTTTTAATTTCCTTGAAGGGTTTGTTACCTTATGAGGGGCACTTCAAAGATTAAATAGACCTTTACAAAAATTTCTAAAGGGTATGTTTGAAGGTAGCATGGACCTTGTAGAGGGATTTTCATTAGCATGAGGACCAATACAAAAGTTCTGAAGGGAAACTAGAGGCTTGAAATTCTCTTACGAAGGTTAGCCAATTGAATTAAAGGGGGAAAAGATAGGAAGCTTGAAGGGTACTTTCCTTTTAGGAAAAGTGATAAGCAAAAGAATTTTTTCTTTGGACAAAATATCTAAAGAAATTTGATGGTCACAAAAAGCTTGAAGGCTAACAACACAAAGACACAGCCAAGAAGGCAAGGAACAAAGCCAAAGAGACTTCCTTTAGACAAAATATCTAAAGGAATTCCTTCAGACATTTTGCCTAAAGGGTAAAAAAGAAAAGCCCACCCATATAAAAGACCCGCAAAGAGAAAGCAAGAAAAAAACGAAGGCCTGAGGAGTAGAAACCCATCAAGAATCTAAAGGCTCGAATGAGTAAAGACAAAGTAGGAGAAACCAAGGCAAAGGAGAAGTTGAAGGAAAGAGACAAAACATAAGTAAAGACAAGAGCAAAAAAGGTAAAAAAATACAGAACAATTCCAATAGCTAATGAAGTTAAAGGGCAAAATTAGAGACCACTCAAACCAAGACAAGTGGCATAGATAACTCAGCCAAGGGAATTAATACATTTAGGTAGAATATAGCTATTGAAAACAAATAAAATAGATTAGTTTTCAAACTATAGAGACCAACATCCCATGTTTTCACACTTCACCATTAATGTGAATCCAAGTCACGTCTAGGTATTAAAGAGACCATAGTTGGTCACAATAACTTAGAATGGTTTTGTTAGTTGCTGGGGATGGTCTCTCATACTTTTATAGCCCAATTATAGCATAAATGGTAGTTTGGATAGCCTAAAACATGGATCCCATAGGTATTTTAAAGAAAGTGATAGTATCATGGTCTTTTGGTCTCTATAGAAGTGTTTAACTCAGCATGGGTTTCCATTCATTGATTTGTCAGCTATCTTGTTTCCAGTTCTTTATATATTTTTAACTTTTCATTTGAGAAAATATCTCTCAGCTTGTATGGTGAAGCCCTGAAGGAATTTACCTTGAATCAAAAAACCATTTTTACCTCCATTAGAGCTTGCACTTTTTCATATGTCTATGGTTTATCTTGTATTAAGTCATCTTATTTTCATTCTTTCATAAGTTTATTCTAGCATATCTAGTGTATTGTGAGCTCTTTATTGTAGGTTAATAAGAAGTGTCCATAATAGAGTATAGGTGCATGTGAATAGGATTTTATAGTGTGTCTTAGAACACCTCTAGTAGTTCTTCCTCCCTATATTTCCATAGGACCCCCTATTGAAATATTGATCTAGGAGAGTTTATCATCTTGAATGATAGTGTATGATTGTTATCCATGGTTCAAGTGTATGCCAAAGCTGAGTAGACCAATTGTTTTAGAGCATTACCTCTTAGCTTATGTCTAATTTTTATTATTTTTTCTCCCTTCTCATCCTTCTCATCGTTAGTAGTAGGAGATCCAGGGCCTTAAGGTGTATCAAGGGGAGCTAGCTCCTAATCTAGAGATTCATCCCTCATGTTTTCCACCCACAATAAGAGGGATGTCTCTATGGTGCCACGTGGATGAAGATAGTTAATCCTCCCTTCAGAGGGTGCAATACACTACATCAACACTTCATATTTGTGGGAATATTGATCTTATGACCAAAGTGAAAATAGGGATGACTAGGGTAGGTTTTGCTCAATTGAATTCTTGATTGAGTGATTCTTGGATGTTAACTTGTAAGTTCTTGATATTTTATAGGTGAACAATGAATGAGGCTTGATATTGTATATATACCAATCCCTTTTAGGAATATCTAATATTAGATAACTTATACTAACCTTTAGGATACATTAATTTTTTTAAATTAGATGACTTTTGGGAATTGGAAACTTTGTAAAAAATGTGGACACTTGGATTGACACGTGTCCACCTAGGATGCAAGTGTCCAAGGAGATGGAAAATAGGTATAGGTCAAAAAATGATAGTGAAGGTTAATGACCAGGTTTAGTTTTTTTTCATAGTATATAAGGCTTGCTAATTAAAATAACAATGGTCAAAATAAGAGAATAATTTTAGGCACTATGAGATAGTGAATATGAGCCTTTGGGCAAGGGGTAGGTTTATAACTGAAAGGTACAACCATGATGGATATTTTATAAGTGTAAAAGACTGAGGTACTACATAAAACATATTTTTAGTAACTAAATTCATCCCCCCTTTAATATAGTAATGAAATTGCTAGCTTAAATGAAATAAATACGTAGATGGGTGTGTATAACACACCTTGTCTTTGCATGAGCCCAACTTGAATGCTTTGTTGGTGAATGACCTATAAACAAAAGTATGTTAGAATATTTATGAAAATGAAATTGAAATAATTTGAAATGATTGAAATTAATAAGAGAAAGGTTAAGAGTAAACCTATGTGTCGATGTAAAGGTAAATTATAACACGTCCATTGATCTTGTTTCATCTCAGTCATGCAACCCAATTATGTGCATGATCTAGTGAGTGTGAGTGTTTAATAAAATTATAATATATATCTAGTGAGGGTGGATAATTTAATCAAATCCAACATATAATTATGGTAAAATTAGATGATTTGAGTAAATGTAACTTATGATCTTAGTAAGATTGAATTATTTTGAACTCAGCCTTCCAAAGGTGAACCATATGTTGTAGTAGATTGGCTCAATAATGGTCCTTAAATGTCCAATATGGGTATAATATCATTCCATAATATTATTTAATCTATAAATGATTTTATTTTGTAATTTTATGTTTCCTTTCCATTGAATATGCACCTCATATATGTTTCAAACTATAATATGGGTATAATAATGGTACAAATATATAAAATGTTTCCAAAAATATGTATCTCAATTATATAACAATGAAATTTAATGAATCCAAAATCAATGAAAGTGTGGAGCACATGTTTCTATGACATGCGCCCACTATAATATATACAATTTGAGAAATGGTATAAATTTGGAGAACATGTTTCTATAACATGCCTCGGCTATAATCTAGAGAATCAGAGAACTAGTGTAAATGCAGAGAATGCATTTTCATAACATGCCCTCACTATAATTTAGTTAATTTGAGAATGGGTGTAAATGTTGATATTTTTTTTCATAACATTCCCCCACTATAATTTAGAGAATCTAATAACTGGTGTAATGTGGAGAACATGATTTCATAACATTCCCCTGCATAATATGGAAATGTTGAGTATTGAATAATTGTGGAGGTCATGCATTTTTGGAAAGCTCCCATGTGAAAGTGTAGAAGCAATGAATTTATTACAATCCCCCACTCATATGTCTCCCCACCCCTTTTGAGCTAAGGAGAAGTAGAATTTGGTAGTCACCTTACCTTAAAATGATAAGATAACTCTATAAGTTGTGTGTGAATCATGTAACATATAGGGGTAACATGTATAGGTAGATATAACATTGAATCATGTTGTATGTGATCACATTAACTCCTAAGATGCATGATATAAATAATGGAAATGTATAGGGAGTAACAATACAAGATCAACAAGCAATCAAGCACACATATAAGAACACTAAAAAATAAAGCAATAATAAATGGTCCAAGAAAACCTCATACAAGGGGCATGTTCAAATTCTACACAACTGAAGGGACATGACTTAATCAAATATCCATAAAGCATAGAATGACATATTCAAATTTCCACATACAACAAATAATGACATATTCAGATGTTGAAATAGGTAAACAAAGGCATGAGGGACACAACCAATGAACCATATTCAAATCTTGAAACAAGTAATACAATGCAAGACACTAGTAAGCAAGGAACACATTAAAGGAAGTGGTAAAATGGAAAATTAGGACAAATAGAAATAACCAATATGAACCTAGTATCCTTTTTCCTAAACATATTTATTTTCAAATTCTTAAGTACATATCATATCAAGTACACTATGAAAGGTATAAGCATGGATATAGACATGCGTAACTATATATAGTATCAATAAATATAATATAAAGTTATCATATAAAAATGTAACCTAGTTTTATCATGATCAAAGAAATAGATGCCCCTAATATACGTAGGATGTGAGTGGAGGGAAATACCAACATGTGAAACATGTGTATAACAGAATAGAATGATATGTTATCTACTAACATGAAGTAAACAACATATACATTTGAAATAGTACATCTAGGAACATGCTAACATTTTTTGGTATTTTTGAATGCTTTTGGTATTTTCTTAATGTTTGTTTCTTTTTCTAAATTTTTTGAATGTTTATTTTTTTTCAAACTTAGTTTGGATCATTTTCATTGTTTAGAACATGGTTTAATACATTAAATATGTATATGGCATGTTCCTCCTTATAAATTACTTGTGAATCATAAGAACAATTACCATCATGTAGTATATGTATCAATTTGCCCTCATGAGAAAGGGAGATACCTTAATAATTTTGGTCAACTTTTCCTTCCATTTGGTATAACCAAAGGGCTCTTATTGTGAATGTTTTATATATTATTTATTAGCATTGGGCCTTCAAAATTCCATTTGCAAGGTTCTTGAATGCTCAATTATCAAAGAAGGCATTCATATATGGGCTGAAATTATCTGACTTGATTAGAATTGTTGTTGGAGCATTCATTATATTAATTTTTTTTGTGTCATCTATCTGGATTGATTCTTAAATAAAATCAAGGATATTTCTAAAAAGATACCTATGACCCATATCCTAATAGTTTCATAGGAAATGGGCTAATGATTTTCCCATAGCAGAGTGAAAGAGCAATGTGTACTCAGATAAAAATATACTAATAAAATCAAGTAATAGTTCGACACCCAAAATGAATTACACCAGTGAAAAGAGATAAGGAATAATATATGAGGAGTATAAATAAATAACAAATAAAAAAATATGAAAAAAGTCAAGGATATAAATAAATATCAAATTTTGGTATGAAAATTTATTTTTAAATGGGAATAGGGCTAAAGTATTTAATATTATTCTTGTGACATACCTCTATATATTGTATGGTAAAAATAAATATTCAATTATACCATAACTTGACACTAATTTTGAATTTTTTAGGAAAACCAAAATAAAATAAAAAAGTACATCAATTATTAATTCATTCAAATTTAAGTTTTGTTTCTATCTTTTATTCTACAATTACAATTTTTTTATAACATAACTCATAAAACCCCTAAAATTATGCCTAAAAAATATCCCTAACTCTTCAAATACAATTGGAAATTTGTACATTAATAAAAACGTATAAATGATAATAGGAAACTTGTGAAAAATATAAATAGGGGTGAATTAATTCACACAATAGTAAGAATTGTAAACACCTAAATCTGGCCACCGATAACCTCCAACCAAGGTTTTGACCAATTTCTAACAAAGTGCACAATTTGGCTTAAAAACACTAAATGCATTAAAAGAGTTGAAATTGTTATATTCATGTGCTAATTTTTACCAGGGTATCATTAAATGGAGCAATGCAATTTATGGGCTAGCTAACTTTGATTAGATCATTTCGAGTCAAAATACCAATTTTACACTTGGATGCTCTGGATTGCTCTTTTCTATCAAATTTCTTGTACAAGATATGTGCCTTTGTTATTTTACATTGATAAAATCCTAAATGGGATAATAGTTTCAATGCATCTAACATCG
Source organism: Torreya grandis (assembly GCA_037957365.1). Lineage (NCBI taxonomy): Eukaryota > Viridiplantae > Streptophyta > Pinopsida > Cupressales > Taxaceae > Torreya > Torreya grandis. The sequence goes on along the minus strand of JARHVA010006255.1, from coordinate 363,360 downwards.
ACTTCTAATTCCAATCCATTCAAATTTTGAGCTAATAATAAGACATTTTAACCAATTTGATTAATTTGTGCACCAAAGAGCTAAGATTTACACCAAATTGCCTAATCATGCTTAAGGTTAATTAAACCAAATCAAGGTCTTAAGTTAAATTTACAAGGATATTTTTTAATACCTTTTTTTATAAATGAATATTGAAAATTTGCATCATCAAAGTGACATCATTTCTTGGGAAGACATCCCTAGGCCATAAATGCCACAAATATCAAGACTCATGCCTCCCATGCCTCTTTAGGACCCTCCATGACTATTTAATTCCCCTTTATCCAAAATATTGATGAGCCTATTTATGAATTATAATTTAATAATTGAATTAATACATCGACACACATCTCAATCTTGAGATGAACAGTCATGATTGATCATCAACCCATTCCAAAAGTTTATAAATAGCAAGCCTCAAAGCCATAATTTTAAGTTCTCATAAGCCAAAGTTATCATGCCAAAATGCATTTTAAATTTTCATGAAATTAGTGTTATAATTTCCAAATATTGACACAAGCCAAACCAAACCAAAGACATAAAGTTCCAAGGAGAGATGGAGGTAGCCAAGCTTCCATTGATGCAGATTTCATGAGCACAAACTAAGCAAGCCACTACAACAAGAATTTTGGAGCATCCAAGGAAGGTAAAAGAAGGTTTATTTTGGATTTTAGTTGTGTGTTTCATTCATGTTTTGTTAACTAAGCTCTCCCTAGTAATTAGGCCTAGAGATGTATGCTATTTAGTGTGTTTTTATCAATTTTTTTTCATTTTGGGACTAACAGAATACTAATCACCTCTCTTGAGTCAAATTCCTAGTTCACATAATGGCATGCCTAGTGAGAAAAAATTCATCCCACACATGAACAAGATCATTATGTAACTTTAAAATCTTCATTCGGATTATTAAAATTCTTGAAATTTGATTTTTTAGCTATGTTTTGCCATTTTTCTTTGTCACAGGTTTACACAGTAAATTGTTGATGATCACTATAACCACTAACGGTCACTATAACCATAGATGATTATTTTAAACCATTTATGGTTAGATATAACCATTGATGGTAAGGTATAATTCTCAAAGGTCACTATATTTTTCTTAAAAACACAGACCTAAGAGTTAATGGGCCATTTTAAAATGCTTGGTTTGGGGTCATACAGACTCCATTTTTGATGTTTTTTAAATCACATGTTTTCTTCCAAATTTTTATAATCTTATATTAGTTTAGATTTAAGTCACATAGATTTTTCATAAAATGTTGAAAATATCTTTAAATGTTTCTAATCTAACACATTTGCTTTTGGGGTGTTGCCTTAAGGGTAGACAAGTAACTGACAGACTTCAAATTTGTTAAAACATGCTATTTATACCTCTTTTCATGTTTTAAAACAAATTAGGAATATTTTTTTGGTGATTAATGAAATTTTTAGATGCTTAAGTGATGCTTTTGATAGTTAAAATTTCAAATTTAAAACTTAAGACCAAGTGGTCAAAAGAACATCACCTCATCTTTCATTTGGGTTTTAAAATTAAACACACTTGTCAATTCTTGTTTTCAATAGTTATTTAAATTAGAAATTATTTGGAATAAATAAGGTTTTAACGTGTATTATCTTTCATTTATACCATTTAGGGAACCCTTGGAATCAAAAGCACCATCCTTATTACAATCCAAGGCTTTGAAAGATTGTCATCTGAGGCACTCCCAAAAAACTCATCATAGTTTGGGTGACATTTAAAATGACCTTAAACTCTTCCTTTTTATGTCTTTCATTTCATTGCATCTCGGCTTACAAGGGGGATGCCATTGCCTCCTATGAGTTATTTAGGGAAGATTTGACCTAGGGTTTCACATCTCAGCACTGACTTCACCCACTCACACTAGGATCAGAGGTTTGAGTGGTTAAACCACCTTCTAGTGTTAGAGTTTCACATGGGACGTATCTGCACTTTCGGCATCTCACTACATTGTTGAACAACATGATGTATAGGTTGCATAAAGGACTAAAACTTTCTGAAACAAGTCAAGTTCTGTAGACACCTAATTTCTGTGATTTTATTTTGCATCATTTAATGTAAAAGTATTTGTGAAATTGATCCCCATAGATGTTTAGAAACTTGTAGATCTTAGACAAATCCCCACTTGCCATGGAAGTGATGTTGGTGTAAGGTGAACCTGAAGGTCCATGTTGTAGTACTATTATCTGAGAGAGGGGGTGTAAAAAACCTACTATATAATGTGCATTTTACTTTTGGATGAACACTTAAAAATATTTCCAAATGACGTATATTGATGAATTCCAATAATACCAAGCACCCTTGTCAGTTTAAGATCGAAGTGCGATAAATTAGTTAATTATTTCCTAGATAAAGTCTTGTTCAGAGTTAAAACTTGGTGTGAACAAAAAATATAAACCAAACACATAGTCCTCATTTTCCTTTGAATTTTTTTTTTGCTACCCACATGATTATCAATTGGCCTTATTCAAAGTTCATCAAAACTTAGATTCATATCATCCACTTTTGTGTGGTTATGTTTCCCAATTGAGTCTAGACTTCTACCAAACATTGTTTAAGTCCTTCATTTATATCTTAAATTCAAAATTGCACGTGCATAATTTCATAGGGTTGATGTGTTAAGTGGGTTCACCATTTGTACTAAACTTGAGGGAACTTGGGTTCAATTTCCAATTTGGGTTGAAGGCCATTTAAGACTCATAATAATATCACCACTTGATAGACTTAAGTCATTGTTTGCTAAATGCTTGCACTTTGAGTCTATTCATCAAGCATTTTGTGTTACTATCCTATTTCCATTTACCTTGAGACCATTTGAATGCAACACTTTTTCCCTTAGATATTTTTGTCAAAATTTGAATGTATGTATGTCATTTAAGTTAAGAAAGGTAGTGTTACTTTGCTAAATTTGTGAAAAACCATCTTTGCCTTAGAGAGTTTTTGAAATAAATATTTTTTCATATATTTTGAGTAGTTTATCATTGTTACACTGCTCAAATCATTTCAAACATTGTTTCTTAGACCCTCTTTCATAGAGTTCAAGTTTGTGCACATTTTTCAAACTACATCTAAGTATACCTTTTGATAATTTTTATCTATCATGGTTACGCCATTCACATTCATCTAGCCTACTTGTCAAAAGAACCAAGATTTATACCATTATTTATGAAAAGATAAACTATCCCTAAAGTGCCTTTTGTTTCATGCTTTATACCTATTTGATTGAGTTTATGTCCACAAGTCAAATGCCTAGTTTTTTTTATAAGTGTTTCAAAGTTTTTAGATTAGAATATCATCTATTTTCAAAGTCTAGCTTTTGACATTGTTTAGCCAAGAGTCCTATCACATGCCTTGTTTGAGCCTAACTTTTGATGTTGCATTTGGCCAAAAGACCTAGCAATTGTTTATTTCCTAGATTAGACTGATTTGAAACACTTTGACCTTAGAGTTTGCCATTTCTATTTTTTGTCCATTTACTTAAACTTTTTATATAAATATGTGTAACATTAGATACTTAACGTTAGTGTATTTTATCACAAGTCATTACATAAACATTTCCTTCTTTTTGATGAATCTAGACCAAGGTTTGAACATCTTTCAGACATTATATTTTTAGATTTTTTATAAATCTCTTCCTTTCCTATAGTAAAAAATTTACTATGGATCCCAACATGTATTCCTATAGTTCTAGTGGACTCATGTACAATATAGGGATTAGTAATGTGGTTGCATAGGAAGAAATGGTAAAATACCCCTATGAAGATCATGATATGTATGAGATGGATCCTTATCCCTCTTGTGGTACTCAAATAGGGGTACAAAACCAAGATCTATTGGCTAACTATTTGGTTAATATGCCACTATATTCAATACATGATGAAGAGCAAAATGAACAATACTTGGCTATGATACCTACTATTGAAGAACCTTTTCCTCAACAACCATACTCTATTAATGCACCTCTCACATATGATCCTTATTTTTTTAGTCTCATTTATTGGAGAATCAAGATGAGATTTTTGTTAGAGCAATAGAAGTAGGGGCCAAGTTTTCAACAGACTTCCCCCATGAAAGTTTGCCAAGTCTAGTAAGAATGCCTCACAACATATTTTATATTCAACAAGATTCTTTTAGAAATATTTTAACTCTAGTACAAACCACATATTAGAACCCTAATATGCCTAACAAAGGATAGAAATGCATAGAAAACCACTTTATCCAAATGTAGACAACATATCAAACCTACCTAAATCTAGCATGCAATTTCAATTAGATGACCATGGTGAATAAACATCTCATTAAATTAGTCCCTTAAATAGGATTTTTGATAGAGTTAAATGGTTAATAAAATCAAATTTCAAACCCATTCATGTAAATTAATTTGGTAGATAATTTGTTGTTTAAGCTAGTTATCAAAGAAGTGTCTTCTACTTCTACACAAAATAATGAGCAAAACATAGTAGACAATACACAAGTAACATCCAATCCAAATCAAAGTGTTGTTAATATGTAAAAAACTAGTCAACAACATGTGCTTGTAGTAAATACCATGAATGGATCTACATACCAAGGAATGGGATTTTCTACATCCCAATATCAACTAGCTAGTACTAATCCTCAATTAGTTATTTCATCAAGTGCACAACCAACATGATTAAGTAGTCAACCAATGACCAGTAGAGTGCCCTAACAATATAATATGATGAATCTTATTCCTCCTCAATAGGAGATGAGTATAATTTCACAACAATAGGCATAGATGAAGATACCAACATAGTAGAGGCCAAACATATTGACACCATAATAAGGGGCAACTAGTGTTCTACCTCATCAGGTAGTAGAAAACATACCTCTCCAGTTGTAAGCTAGTGTGCCAATTCAAAACCAAATGATGTATAACAAAAAACATAGAAATATTGGTTAGTGATAGGTGCTAAATTTATAACAAGCATTAACTTCCCAATATGGATTCATGTGACAAGGAGGTTCTAATATTTATCAAATACCTACTAGGCTACAACTACCTTTGGCTCAAAATGTGCTACTTATTCACAAGTAGGGTGTTGGTTTACAAGTTCCCACTCAATAGCAAGGTTTGATTAGTCATCATCATGTCCATTTTCAACCATAGTATACATAATATGATTACATCCCTCCATCCCAATCACAAAATCCTCAACATTAAAACTTTATAGCTAATCTAAATCAAAATATCTCACAAACAAATGTTCCCTTTTCAAGCACATCCTAATCCACGTATACGTATTCCTAGTTCATTACAAAACCAATCACCCATACCCTATCAAATATATCCATTATACCTTGGTCTAAGTACTTAACTTACAACCACCCAACCACCTACCCAGGCCAATATTCCCACAAGTTTCCTAGATAAAGAATTAAAATATATGAAAGATGCAATTGTGGCCAAATCCAAGTAGGGAAACATATTAAAAATTTTAAGTTGGATGATGTGTGTTCTTATCCTTTTAATATAGACTACTTAAAAATTCCATTTCCTCCAGGATATGAGCCCCTAAAGTTTGATAAATACAAGAGGAAAGGTGACCCCAAAGCCCATTCAATTGAGTTCTTTGTCACCTGATAGATAATGCATATAGTGATATATAACTCTTGTTATTGTTTCTAAGCATCTTAGCTAGACAAGCCTTAGAGTGGTTCTTAGAGTTGCCTAAAAATTTAGTAACTAATTTTGATAACCTTTTAGATAAGTTTGTGCAACACTTTTCCTATAATTTTGAGCATGGGATTTCATTGGTCAACTTGATGGAAGAAAATAAAAAGGCTAGTGAGAGTTTTTCAAGCTATCTATGGTGATAAAGATCACTTACAAGTTGATTCACTCATAGTTTACCAAATAAATAATTAGCCACTATGTTCACTAAAAATTTGCATAGTGCAATAGCCTATCATTTGGAACTATAGTGTGTGCATACATTTAAATATATCATTGATAAAGGTTTGATGATTAAGAAATCACACATTAATAAAGGAGTCATCAATATTAATTAAACTAATTAGAATCAAGGTACCAATCAAGGAAGTGGCCAAAACCAACATCCAATCCTAGTGCAAGCATCACAACTGACATAGGCCAATAACCAAGAAAGACCCAAGCAATTCAACCACAATAGAAATGTCATGATAAATGGAGTAACTGAGTCACAAAATGTATAAATAGTGTAAACATCATCTGCTCCACCTTTTTAGCTTACCCTACTTGATAAAATCTTCAACCAATGTCGTAAGTTCAATAACCAAGACTCGTGAAATAAGTGCAAAAAACTTTGCCATTACAAAACCCTCCTCCAAGGAGAATTAGGCCTCCACATCATGTATTTAGTGACCTTGGAGAGCCCATTGAGTTTTTATTTCAAAAATTTACTACCGCTAATCTGATCAATTGGCCTATACCAAAGCATTATCTACAAGGCAGTCCTTATCTTGATTGGTACCATGAAAATGAGTTCTATGAATATCATCAGGTCAATGGGCATAATTTATGAAGATGTGTGAAAATCAAGCATTTGATTGAGAATATATTCGAGAATGGGGAGATAACATTGGATAATGGTGTTCCACCTCCAATCAAACTCTTGGAATTTATCAAAACCCCTTTCCCCAACATAACACCTAGCAATAACATAACAATTAGCAACAACAACAACACCAGTCAATGCAACAACAAAATCAATAGTATCAAAATCAAATGTTGAACCAATAGAATCAATAGTAGAACCCACAACATCATTATAATAGACAAAACCAAGGTCAGAATGGTAATAACCAGCAAACATACGATGTAGTTACACATGACTAAAATAGGGTTGTAGGTCATATTGTAGGGGGTAACATTAATACCATATCCATTAATCTTAAACCAAGCACTAAATAATCTAGACCATTTCTAAACAATACCAGTAAGCCAAATTACATGGATAATCCTTATTTGACTTAGGACTACACACAGGTGAACCAATAAATTGAGACATCCACTTTTGGACCTTATACCTATAACTCACCCTTGCCACATGACCACATACAAGTGTATTGGCAACTGAGACTTGTCCTACCACACCATTCCCACCATTTATTAGTAATTATGGTCTGACGTCTAATCCTAATTATGTAATCATAACTTAGAGGTCAAATATTACTATCCCAGACCCATAACCATTTACCACTTTGCTTATTATCCAACCAACTATTTAGCCTCAGAATAAACCAATCACCATTGACCAAGACAAGAAGTTTGATATTCTGGAACAATTGTAAAAGACACTAACACAAATCTCTATTTTAGATTTGTTTCAAATTTTGACTATCCATAATAACATTTTGAATTAGTTTTTAACCCAAACCACTATTTATAGTGACATATCCCATGATAAATTTCAAGCTTTGGTTGGACACCTAGCTCCAGTCCAACAAGTCACATTCAACCAAATCAATATGTCTTCCCTTGGCCTGCTCAATAATAATCCATTATACATAAAAGTTTATATAAAGTGGCATAAATTGAAACATGTCCTTATAGACAATGGATTACACCTCAACATGGTTTTTCTAAAGCTCATCAATCTACTTTGATACACAATGGAAGATCTCCATCCAAAAATAATAACTATCAAAGCATGTGATAATTAGGAGAGAGAATCACAAGGCACCATTAGCTTACTAGTTATCATTGGGCCTTTGACCCATGATACACTTTGTCATGTGCTTGATCTTGAGTTATCATATAATATGCTTCCAAGAAGGCCTTAGTTACATGAGATTCATGTAGTGCCATCAACGCTACACCAATGTATCAAGTTTTCTCACTAAGGGATGGAAGTAAATATTCCAAGAGATTTACACCCATATGAGCACTACAATAACCTTGACACTGAGTTTCAAAGCTACAATTACCAATACAACATGAATCCATGTTCCAATCAGGGTAAAGGAAAGGTCATACTTATTGATCCTCCATAGGATAATTACATAGATCCTAATACCTTGGATTCCCTTTCCCATATGCCACCTCTTGAAGCTTCCAATCATATGCCATTTCAGATAATGGCCTAAGGGAATATGTGACCTATAATACCTTCCATATTTCCAATCTTCCTTAGAATCGAAAGACCTTTGGATGACCTAAAGTTATCCCATGCATGCATTGGGAAAAAAAGAACAAATATAAGGGAACTATCATGTTTATACCAACATCTAGCCTAAAACCAGATCCTCTTGAATGGGATGAATCATGGTTGTATAATAGAAATGAAGCTAATTATTATAAAAGTGAAAGTATCCTATTCCCATTAGGATCATGGAGAGTCAAGACTATGAAGGATGATGCCTCAGACTGAACCAACAAGGAACATTGGAGCTAATTTTTATGACCAAGTATAAAAGACCCTATGGACTTGGATTTAAACCAATTGGGGGTGAACCCACATATTTTATTCAAGTTCCATCACTGATGACTAGTGATGATGATGTTGATAGCAAAGTAAAGTCTGATCATAGCCTTATCTCTGATAATTGAGTTGATACTAACCTATTTAATCATAATTCCATTTGTACCCTTACCTTAATCATTCATCACAACCCATTGCCATTATACTATACCCAACTAATAGATTGGGACCAATAAGAATCTAGTCTACCAATTGATGAGTTTCAAAATGATGAGGAATTCTATGATTTTCTAGGCCTTAGAGAAATGTTTCATTGGGAGATCATAAATTAGGATTCTCAATCACATTAGACCCTGAAGCCTATTTTGGAGAGTGGGTGAACACCCTTAGCCAAAAACAAATAAGTAAAATATTGAGGTCTGAAAGTGAAAACCTCTTTAAGGTGTTTTCTAACCATGGAAAAAGTAAAGAAAAAGGCTAGTCTAATGGTCAAAACCTGTTTCAGGTGCCATTAGATGGTGGTGTTCATTATTCATCAAATTTAGACTAGGAAGCCACCAACGATGAACTTGCTTATGGATCTAAATTTAGTTTTGAGCAATAACAAGTGTTTGATATAATTATTCAAGAGTTTTTTATTATTTTTGTCACATGGCTAAATCTCCCTTTGGGGGACTCAGATTCATCATGCCTAGGAGAAGTTGAAGAGCAAGTCTTAATAGAGGACCCTAATATAATCTAATAATTCAAGTTTTTGCCTACTATCCTAGAAGATAGTTCAAACCTTCTAGTCAAAGATATAACAAAGGTAAACATCATGACTCTAATGGACCCCAAATGGATAAAATTAGGCACATCTCTCACTGAGGAGGAACATGAAGTCTTTACAACTCTATTGAGAGAATTTGTAGATATCTTTGCATGGGCTTATTCTGACATGCCAAGTTTAGACCCTGCCTTGGTTTTACATCACCTTGTCGTGAATCCTGATGCTAAACCTATCAATTAAAAATTAATCAAGATTCATCATCACATTATTGTATTAGTAAAGAAAGAGTTGGGAATACTCTTAGAAGTAGGATGTATTCGATCTATTGACTACTTAGAGTGTATATCTAATGTTTTGATTGTTAGCAAAAATCTAGAAGGAATCAAAATTTGTAATAATTTCTAGGATATAAATAAAGCTTATCCTAAGAATGAATTTTTATTTCCAAACATTAACATGAACATTGACTCCATAGTCAGTTATGAAATGATTTCATTAATAGATGGTTTTCTAGGATACTAGATCATAATAGCACTAGAAGATCAACATAAGACAACATTTACCACTCCATGGGGAACATTCTATTATCAGGTAATGCCATTTGGTCTTTAGAATGCTAGAGCCACATATCAAAGATCTATGACCATCATATTCCATGATATGAGGCATGATATTGTTAAAGACTACATTGATGACATACTATGCAAATATAAAACTAGGCTGACCATCCAACATTGCTACGTAGGATATTTAAAATACTACATGAGTACAAAGTTCACTTGAATCCAAAGAACTATGTATTTGGCATAGCATTAAGAAAATTACTTGGCTTCATTAGCTCTCACATAGGCATTGAAGTTGATCTGGCCAAAGTCTATGTTATAATAGAGATGCCACTACCCACCAATTTAAAGCAACTCCATAGTTTACAAGGCAAGGTCCAATTGATCCCACACTTCATAGCTCAGTTAGTAGACAAGTGCCATATATTTACATGTATTTTTAAGAAGTGATTTATATTCCATTGGGATAATCATTGTCAAATAGCTTTTCAATAGCTAAAAGATTACCTAGCACATCTACCTATTTTATTACCCCCTATGTCAAGAAAACCATTTTTATTATACCTATCAGCTATAGATAGTGCCTTAGGGGAACTTATAGCTCAACATGCTAATACTAGGAAAGAGCATGTATTCTACTACTTAAGTCATACATTAGTCATGTATGAACACAACTATACACCTATTGAAGAAGCCTATCTAGCCATGGTGTTTGTAGCTCAAAAATTTTGACACTACATGTTGAATAATAAGACCATGGTTATTTAAAAATTAGATCCACTCAAGTATCTACTATCTAAAATAGATTTACAAGGCAAAATGGCCAAATGGATCATACTTCTTATTGAGTTTGACATAGATTATTCCAATCAAGAGGCAATCAAGGGACACGTCTTTATATATTAGCTTATTAAAGCACTCCTTTCAAACGTAATGACCATCATTGACATACCTCTTGAAGAGCATAATTAAAAGATATATTTTGATGGGTCATTTATTATACATGGATTAGCAGTAGGCCTCTTATTTATTACACCATAGGGGGATTTAATTCTAAGTCTTTCAGAATCAACTTTCCTTGTATAAATAACATGGTTGAGCATGAAGCATTGGTTGCAAGAATTTGATAAGTAGTATAGTAGAACATATCTCATCTCAAGGTTTATGGTGATTCTTAGTTAATCATCAATTAGGTCATAGACCATTTCTAGACCAAAGATGAAAATTTGATTCCTTATAAAGTTATGGTTGACACTCTCAACCAAAAAATTATGGATATCCAACTTGAGCATATACTAAGGTCATGTAAACAAACAAAAAATGATATGACCACTATTGGATCTTTGATTTGACAAATAAATAAAGCTAAAGGGTATCATTTCCTCATCGAGAACCTCTTCTCACTAGCTCATGTAGCTTCCACTATCATAATGATTTGTGATATTGTTGGTCCTAATTCTATTTGGTTATTAGACCTTTACAACTACCTTCATGACCACATTTTACCACCTAACCTATCCCCAAAACAAAACCAAAGAATTAATTAACCAAACCACTCACCATACCTTATTGGGATACACCCTTTACCACCATAGTTTTGATGAAACTCTGCTCTATTGTTTAACTTTGGTAGAATCTACACTAGTGTTACAGGAAGTACATGAAGGTGTATGTGGATCCCACTCTATTAGGGCAATCCTATCCAAAAAGCTCTTGTCTATTGGTTATTATTGGCCCACAATGGACACAAATACAATTGTATATGTAAATAAGTGTGATAAATGTCAACATCATGCTAATCTAATTCATGCCTTAGCCCAAAATCTAAAACCAATGTTGATACCATGGCCATTTTATACATGGGGATTCAAACTCATCATAAAAATCAATCCTACATCTTCAAATGGTCATAAACATATCCTAACTACCACTGAATATTTCAGTAAGTGGGTTGAATCTATACCCCTCACTTACGTGATTGCAAAATAGATTTCTAAATTCATTTTCAACCATCTCATCTACTGGTATGGTATCCCTTTTGACATTATATCTGATAATGGAGGATTATTTAATAAAAAATATGTTGACAAGATATGTGCCAAATACAACATCACACAACATTTCTCTATGGAATATTAACCTCAAGGTAATTTTTAGGTTAAGGCATCTAACAAAATAATTGTTAACATCCTCAAAAAGATTGTTAATGATATTGGTCGTGACTGGCACCTTTAGATATTCCGTGCCCTTTGGACATACTATACCCCCATAGGAGCCATGCCATACTCACTTGTTTATGGTACTAAATCCATACTTCCTATTGAGGTCGAGTTACCATCTTTATGCATATCTTTCAAACATGTCCTAGATGATCATAACTATCGATTAGCTTGCCTGCAAGAACTATACTTGATGAAAAGTGCATAGATGTACTCAAAAAACTTTAGGCATATTAGAACTGACTCAAATGCCATTAAAATCAACAAATCAAGTATATAACCTTTGAATTTGGTGATCTTGTTCTTAAATAAAACCAAAAGAATACCACAATTGAGAAGAAGCATAAAGGTAAATTCAAACTAAACTGGATAGGGCCTTTCATCATTACTATAGATTATGGATTAGGAGCATATAGGCTCACCACACCATGAATATTTTTCACCTCAAGTGGTACTATGCTTGATTGCTATGATGTATTTTCTATAATAACCATTTTAGTTATGCCATTTTCTCACTATCCTTCTTTATATGAATATAATTCTTATCATTCCTCTTAGCCTATTATCTATCCATCCTACCATTCTGTTCTATTGACCAATAATGTTTTGAACCCTATCTACGTAGCTTATTTGACCTTGGTTTCATCATTAGTTGTATATTTTTAGCATTAGTTAATTCAATTAATTTCAATAGTTATTTCTAGCATTTCATGTAGAGGCAATATTTTGGAGCAGTATGACAGGAGTTTCAATAGTTACATCCTTCATTTTTTGTTCCTTTCTTATTACCAATATTTCTATTAATTATAATTACCTATTGGAAAATTAGTACCACTGATCTATGATGTTGTATCCTAGTTATAACTGCCTATAGGCAAACTAGGGGCAATACTTGTTTATTGAGCCTTGATGTACCACCTTGTCATTTCTTATGTCGTGCTATGCCTTTATTCTAACTATGCCTATTTTATTTGAATTGAATGTTACACGAGTCATAGTCCTCCACTATAAGGTGGAACTATAGTGAATTGAGGTCCTACTCTAGGACTATGTAGGCAACACTTGATACTTGTTAAGGTTAGCTCAATCACCCTTTCAACCACACTCTCATCATTTTTTGAGAAATTGTTAAGTTTGAATGCTCTCACAATTGTGTGAGAAATATAAGTAACATTCTCACCATTTAATGAGTAATTAAGTTTGAATGCTCTCGCCATTCTACGATCAATCTAAGTAACATTCTCACCCGTTTGTGAGTAATTGTTAAGTTTGAATGCTCTCATAATTTTACAACCAACCTAATCCATGCTCTCACCATTTTTTGAGCTTGAACCATTTAGTGTCTCATCATTTTATAACGAGTTGAGATGCTCTAAAAATTCTAAAAACATTTTTAAAACTGTTAGAAAAAACTAAAAACATTGATCACTTCTTTGCCTTAAGGATTTTGGGAACCCTTACTAAGTCACAAGCAAACCACTTATTCCTTAGTTTCCCCATCCTTTTTGGCCTTTTATCCCACGTACTTACCATTTTTCAAGACCATTCCTATTCTTTTATTGCATCTATTATGTTGTTTTTATCAGTTATCATTTTCTTCCCATTTCTTGGGAGAACTACATTTGGCTTAAAGTTTTTGTTGGATATTACATCCATGGAACTATGTAGGCAACATCCAATTGCCTAGTGTATATGGAGATAACTCGTTCACCCCATTCCTTTTCTTCTATTCCCCCATTCTATTAGTTTGTTAAGTTATCACATAATTTCTAGGGGTAATGTTCATATGGCTTAAATTAATTTATTTGTTTCTTTGTTTAGTTTTTTTTATTGTTTTGTTTGTGTGCTTATTTGTTTTCTCTCCATTTTATTTATTTGATTCATTCTATGTGCATTCATTTAGTTATTCCCTTCTGAAACTTACACTTTAATCCATCCATATTCACGTGTTTACATTGTCATCATGATTTGTATCATTGGTGCATTATTTTCTATCGAGTATTGGATTTTGGGATTTAGTCCTTATGCATATTTCATCCAAGTACTCATGATGTTATACCATGATGCCTATCGATACATGCTACGATAAACCTCAGCTTCAAGAATTCTATTTAGTAGTGGTGTCATTGCAATCTCTTTGGCCCTAGTATCCCAATTCAATCCTAATCATATCCCAAATAGAGTAATTAAAAAATGAAAGAATTTCAACCTTTATTTAGTTTGAATGAACATCTCCATACTAGTAGGTTATCCCAATTCATCTTTATCTTCTATATTAGATTACCATCATCGATGAGCCAAAAAATCACATTTTTCATAATCAAAGTCCAATGATTATAACTTCCTATGGGAAAATCACTATACACCATCCCACCTGCATTTCTCAATGATTATAACCGCCTTTAGGAAAATCATTGTGTTTTCACCATTTTATATTTTTTGCCCATACAAGGGCATGTTGTTATCTTATTTATCTATCCTAATTAGGGAAGCTCCATTTTCTCAATGATTATAAGTGCCTTTGGGCAAATCATTGTGTTTTTATACCACATTGCCACTATCGGGGTACAATTATTATAACCACCTTTGGGCAAACCATTGTAAACTGTCCCACTTGCATTCTTAATGATTTTGACTACTTTTTCAAACTCATTATATTTTTTCCCCATCATTTTCCATTCTTTGGTCCCATTGTTTTTCTTCTTTTTGAGGGACCATTTTCCAACCTTTCCTTCTACCAACCATTACCTCAAGGGGGCATCATATAGTTAGTTCATCATCATTGCAGTTATAGACATACATGACCCTTTCATTATTTGAGAAGATGTTACTATGCCTATACTTGCAACACTTTTATAAATAGGAGCAAACTATAGACACCTAAATTTGGCCATTGATAACCTCTAACTAAGCTTTTGACCAATTTATACCAAAATGCACAATTTGGCTTTAAAACACTAAAACACATTAAAAGAGTTGAAATTGTTATATTCAAATGCCTATTTTCTAGGGTATCATTACATAGGGAAATGCAATTCATGGGCCAACTAACTTTGATTAGATCATTTCAAGTCAAAATACCAATTTTGCACCTAGGTGCTCTGGATTGCTCTTTTCTATCAAATTTCTTGTACAAAACATGTGCCTTTGTTATTTTATGTTGACAAAATCCTAAATGGAATAATAGTTTCAATATATCTAACATCAACTTCCAATTATAATCCAATAAAATTTTGAGCCAATGACATGACATTTTGATCAATTTGATTAATTTGTGTGCCAAAGAGCCAAGATTTTCACCAAATTGCCTAATCATGCTTAAGGATAATAAACCAAATCAAAGTCTTAAGTTAATTTTCCATGGATATTTTTAAATACTTGTTTTTAGAAATGAATATTGAATATCTTCATCATCAAAGTGACATCATTTCTTGGGAAGATATCCCTAGGCCATAAATGCCACAAATATTAGGATTCATGCCCCCATGCCCCATTAAGACCCTCCACTCCTAGTTAATGCCCCTCTATCCCAAATATTGATGAGCCTATCTACGAATTTTAATTTTATAATTGAATTAATTCATGGCCACACATCTTAATCTTGAGATGGATGGTCATGGTTGATTCTCAAACCATTCTAAAATTTTATAAATAGCAAGCTTCAAAGCCATAATTTTAAGCTCTCATTAGCCAAAGTTATCATGCCAAAATGCATTTAAAAGCTTCATGAAATTAGTGTTATAATGTCCAAATATTGAGCCAATCCAAGCCAAACTAAATACATAAGGTTCCAAGGAAAGATGGAGGTAGCCAAGCTTCCATTGATGCAGATTTCAGGAGCACAAATCGAGCAAGCCACTACAACAAGCATTTTGAAGCATCCAAAGAAGGTAAAAGAATGTTTATTTTGAATTTTAGTTGTGTGTTTCATTCATGTTTTGTTAACTAAGCTCTCTCTAGTAAATAGGACTAGAGATGTATGCTAGTTAGTGTGTTTTGTCAATTTGTTTTTATTTTCGTACTAAAACAATACTAATCACCTCTCTTGAGTCAAATTCCTAATTCACATAATGGCACACCTGGTGGGACCAAATACATCCCACACATGAAGAAGATCATTATGACAATTTAAAATACTCATTTAGATTATTAATACTCTTTTAATTTGATGTTCTAACTTTGTTTTACCATTTTTCTTTGTTACAAGTTTACACAGTAAACTAGTGATGGTCATTGTGTTTTTCTTAAAAACACAGACCCAAAAGCTAATAAACCATTTTAAAATGCTTGGTTTGGGGTCATATGGACTTTGTTTTTGATGGTTTTTTTTAAAACTATATTTTCTTCCAAATTTTAAGAATATTATATTAGTTTAGCTTCAAGTTACATACATTTTTCACAAAATTTTGAAAATCTCTTTAAATGTTTCTAATCTAACACATTTGCTTTTAGGGTGATGCCTTAAGGGTAGACAGGTAACCGATGGACTTTGAATTTATTAAAACATGATATTTATACATATTTTCTATTCTTTAAAATGAATTAAGAACCTTGTTTTGGTGCTTAATGAAAATTTTAAATGCTTAAGTGAATGCTTTTGATAGTTAGACTTTCAAAGTTACAACTTAAGACCAAGGGGTCAAAATAACTTCACCTCATCTTTCATTTGGGTTTTAAAATTGAACACACTTATCAATTATTATTTTCAATAATTTTTTAAATTAGAATTTATTTGACATAAAGAAGGTTTGTGTGTGTATGCTCTTTTATTTTTCCCCTTTAGGGAACCCTTGGAATCAAAAGCACCATCCTTATTACAAAAAGCCTAGTCCAAGGCTCAGAAAGAATGTCATCTAAGGCACTCCTCAAAAACTCATCATAGTTTGGGTGAACTTAAAAAAGACCCTAAATTCTATTTTTTATGTCTTTCATTTCATTTCATCTTGGCTTATGAGGGGGATGTCACTACCTCCTACAAGTTATTTAGGGAAGATTTGAATTGGGGTTTCACCTCTCAGTACTGACTTCACCCACTCTCACTAAGATCAAAATTTTGAGTATTTAAATCACCTTTTAGTGCTAGAGTTTCACATGGGACATATATACACTTTGAAAATCATACTACACTGAGTGAACAATAAGATATAGTAGATGAAAAAAGGACTAGACATTTTTACAACAAGTCAAGTGCCATGGACACCCAATTTATGTGCTTTTCTTTTTCATCATTTGACATGAAATTCATTGTGTAATTGATCCCCCTAGATGTTTGGAAACTTGTATATCTTAGATAAATCCCCACTTTCCATGAAAGATTTGTTGGTGCAAGGTACGCCTCAAAGTCCATGTTGTAGTACTATCATTTGAGAGAAGGGGGGTTTAAAAACACTACTATATAATGCACATTTTACTTTTAGATGAACACTAAAAAATCCTCTCAAATGACATATATTGATAGATTCTAACAATACCAAGCACCCTTATTAGTTTAGGATCTAAGGGATATTAATAGTTAATTTTGTCCTAGATTAAAGTCTTGTTTAGAGTCAAAACTTGGTGTTAAAAAACAATACAAACCAAACACATAGTCCTCATTTTACTTTAAGCAAAGAGGTGTTATGCTACCCACATGATTATCAATTTGCCTTTTTCAAATTTCATCAAAACATAGAGTCATATCATCCACTTTTTATAGGGTATCATAAAAAATTAGAGTTGAAATTGTTATATTCAAGTGCCAATTTTTTATAGGGTATCATTGAATAGGGAAATTCAATTTATGGGCCAGCTAACTTTGATTAGATCATTTCTAGTTAAAATACTAATTTTATACTTGGGTGCTCTGGATTACTCTTTTCTATCAAATTTATTGTATACGACATGTGATTTTGTTAATTGTCATTAAAAACATCCTAAATGGGATAATAGTTTCAATGCATCTAACAACAACTTCTAATTCTAATCCAATCAAATTTTGAGCCAATAACAAGACATTTTGATATATTTGATTAATTTGTGCACTAAAGAGCCAAGATTTGCAACAAATTGCCTAATCATGCTTAAGGCTAATTAAACCAAATTAAGGTCTTAAGTTAATTTTTCATGGATATTTTTTAATAATTATTTTTAGAAATGAATATTGAATATCTACATCATCAAAGAGACATCATTTTTTCAGAAGACATCCCTAGACCACAAATGTCACAAATATAATTATTCATGCCTCCCATGTCTCATTAAGACCCTCAATGCCTAGTTAATTCCCATATATCTCAAACATTTATGAGACTATTTATGAATTTTAATTTCATAATTGAATTAATCCATGGTCACACATCTCAATCTTGAGATGGGCGTTCATGGTTGATCCTCAAACCATTCCAAAAGTCTACAAATAACAAGCCTCAATGATATAATTTTAAACTATTTTATGCCAAACTTATAATGTCCAAATGCATTCAAAAATCATTGAATCTTACTGTTATAATGACAAAATATTGAGCTAAAGCTAATCCAAGCCAAGTCAAAGCCACACAAGGTGCCAGGAAGAGATGGAGGTAGCCAAGCTTCCATTGATGCAAACTTCATGAGCACAAATCCAAGAAAGACACTACAATAAGAATTTTGGAACGTCCAAGGAAGGTGAAATAAGGTTTTCTTTTTAATTTTAGTTGTGCTTCCCATTTTTTTTCTTAACTAAGCTACCCCTAGTAACTAGGCCGAGAGATGTATGCTAGTTAGTGTGTTTTTTATCAAATTTGTTTTCATTTTATAACTAACACAATACTAATCACCTCTCTTGAGTCAAATTACTACTTCACAAGAATATCCATTTAATAAAAAAGATACATTTCAACTATATTTCCCTTGAAACATATAAGAAGGTTCTAACTTTTGAGTTCCTCTAGTATTTTGTCAAATAGTTTGCATTCAATTTGAAACAAAACAACAAAGGAGATTTTTGTAGTTATAATTTACATTAAATATAAAATAGGGAAATTTATTTTGATATAAAATTAATAGTTAATATCTTTAGATATCAAATAGTTTAAATGCGATATCAAACACGGCAAAAAAATAAAATTTTCCTCTTTGTAGACATTTTGTCAAACAATTTACAGTCGATATAAAATAGGGAAATACCTCCTACTAATGTGAGGATATATCAAAATTTATACCACTAAATTGTTTCTTAGAATTTTTGAAAATGTTAAATCTTCTTGCCCCTCAAATCAACAAATAGATGTGAAATTATCTTAAAATTAGAGAAAATGAATCACTTACTATGATTAATCATATAACATCCTAACTAGGATTTACTAGAATAATGTAATATATTTTTTTAAAATTAATTTACACATATTATTTCATTAGATTACACCATAAAATTCTAATTAGTGACTCTAGTATAACATACTAAGTATGTTAACCATGAAATAAAAATGTAACATCTATTAGTTATTGATCACTAGTATCGTATGAAGCAACACATAACTTCATATAGAAAGTCATTTCATATTTCCATATATGGTTGGTACAATAATACAACCACTGATGTCAATGTACAATGAGAAACTAATTACATTTTCAATAGGTATAATGTTTCAATAATAAATACAATACAATATACAAGGTTCTATGAAGAATGAGTCTCACGAACTCTAGTATCTCTGATAATCTCAAGTGTAGTCACCAAATAAGTACCATTATGGGGAGAGATAACATCATTCAAGTTATTTTATACACCAACCATGAACCATCAATCCCTTACACAATTCCTCAATCAGGGAAAGACCCTCCTTTCATGGATGGGTAGATAGTGATGGTGCAGGAATCCAAAGAGAAAAGCTAGTGATCATGTGCCATAATATTTCTAATTAATGTTGTGTAACATAAAGAAAATATGTTCTAACATGGTATCAAACAAACATATAAATCATATGTATGAAATTACAATGTTTAACCAAACATTAGTTTAGCCAAAAAATTTAAATAGTTATTGATCTTTCAGATCAGTCAAATTCATACACACCACTTGATTGAATTACCTTCATTTGGCATTGGTGATACTAAGTAAGCTAGTGAAGTCTATCTCATTGTTTATTTAGTACCAACAATGTGGGATCTAGTTAATATAATATATAACCAGCATATTCAAACATATTACTTTCTACTAGTAGGTATAAAACATGTCAAATACATGATTAATCAATAATACATACATTTAATCCATCAAAAGTATGAAATGAATCTCCACTCTATTATTTACCACATAAATAATAAAAATAAAAAAGTACAATCTATACCATCCTAGTATAATTTATACTTAGACTGCCTATTTCTAATTTATGTAAGTAAATTCAAATGTAGTACATTCTATGACAATAACAATATTATAGTCTAGTATTTTTATGTACACATTAATCAATTCCAAACAACCAATCATAAAAAATTTAGAGATCAAATGTCTCATAACAAGTATTTTCTCACATGATACAAAATATTTCATTAATACAAATTGTTGTACTTTCAAGAGACTATATGCATATATTCGTAGTGTCCTATCTCTCAGGGCTTATTACTTAATTTTAATAGTAAATAAAACTATAAATATAGGCACACGTCCCAATGTACAAATATATGTTATATATGTGTATGATTACCTAAGTCCTCATATAGATATATATCATATATTTATGTACCTTTATAATATACATGCATAAATATTTTGCTCACATAAACAAATATTGTTCTATTATACTAAAATTCATGTTCTATTTTCTATTAAGAACTTATTATTCAAAAAAACCATTTAATTTACCTATTCATAGAATAAAAATCAAGGTTTATCATCGGATTTCAAAATTTTCCATTTATGGTAAAATCTAATTAAAATATATTACCCTATTTTTACCCAATTCAGGTCTTAAACTAAATATACTATCCTAAATTATTGATAAATAGAGTGTTATACTCAAAAGTCTATTCACATCTATATTCTACATTGTTTACCTACTGAAGGATTTTATACTTTTTTGAGTTTCATAAGTGTCAAATAAATCAAGTAGACATATAATCATATAACAAACAAACCTTTACACAGATTAAATACTTATTTGAACCCTACAATAATCAATGCATTCAGTTCACATATATCATTACAAGTTTGAATCTATCGACTTACTTGTATATAAAAACTCATATGCTTAAAAGACTCAAAACACGCTATAGGTTTTGTAATAGAACTTGCTCCTAATATCTGTTCACATAAATGAAATACAAATCATATCATATGTATATATTTGTATATGAGATCCTGGTTACACTAAAATCCAATTTGATGTCAATATCCCCTATGGAATATACTAACAAATGTCAAAATGGTTATATCAATCACCTGACATGACCTCATTTTTATTAATTTAAAACTCAGAGTTGAGATAGGATTTAAGCTCTCCATGTATTCACTCTAGGATAGCTTTTACACATACTCAGTCTTTCAAAATAGGATTTATAAGAATTTAAACACATAGTTCATACCCATATATATTCCCATAGTTTTTTCAAATAAATATACACAACATCCATATATATTTACTCTCACTATTTCGAATGACAAAAAAACATAGTTTATTTATATATATATATATATATATATATATATATATATATATATATATATAGTTTTGTAAAAAAAGTACATAGTTCTCTATAGGTATATAAAACTCTAAATAAACTTCAATATCAAGTAGTACACATAAATTTTATGTCAATCTGTTCATTCATCAAATTATCTCAGAGTTTGCATTTTTTTACTGCACCTGATAAATTCAAAGTATATATACACATTCTTGTGCATTATATATATATATATATATATAACCTATCTAAGTATTATATATATCAAGGGTCTCAAAAAAAAACTCATTCATAATATATACTAATACCATCGGCTAAATCCTTTTAATATTTAACTTGGGTGTATTGCCATCATAGCAAGAAAAATATTTATCACGGGGCTAACCCTGTATCCATAATAAATGCAAATAATTTTTTCTAAACCGTAAGAGACAAATATATACTAAAAAATTTCATGATTCCACACAAAAATTAAATAACATCACCAACCTTGTAATGATGTCCAAATGAACTACTAAACCCATAATAGTTCTCCTTCCTTCACTCTACTCCTACTTCTCTTCCTTTTGTCATGTGCTCTCTTTCCCTTCACCATGTCCCCTCTTATTATTATTTTTACATCTATCTTTCTCATTCATGTTTACATTTAATTGTTAGCATGAAGATCTCAGTTCACCATTATTCCATCATTCATAACCCAAATTATGCATCCAAAATTGTAACTAATTCAAGTTAACTCATTATTTACTCAACCAAGAAAGATCTAATTCTCTCAAAATTTCCATAAATTATTTAATCATTTTTTATTCCTTTATTTATTACATGAACTTTTTGAATTACATGCCCACATGTCAGCTTCACAAAATTCCACTATTAACATAATTATCAAAGATAACTAACATTTTGAACATCACCTTGTCTATGTATTTGAATGTTGACTAGGTTTAGTCCATTGGTTAACTAGGATAACAATTTAGTCTTTGTAATAAATTAGTAATGATAATCAATATCATGACTTTGAAATAATAAAGTGACTAGTATAAATTTAATTATATTCTTTTAATTGAAATGGTAAATCACATAACTACTATACCAAAACATAATGGTATTATATAACAATGTAGTTGTTGTGATCTCTACTTTATATAGACTATCCTATGTCTTTAGTTATCATTTATATTTTAAGGCATTAAGATGAATAATGATATTTCCCAAATGTCATAATGATAACCAACTAATGTTATATAAAATTATTAAGACATTCCTAGTTAGTCTATAGATATTAGTAAATAAATACTAACAAACAAATTTACCAAATCATTAAGACAATATTCTACATAATTATGGGTTCATTAACATGATATAATCAAAAGTAACATTATACACTAAATATACATATAACACCCACAATGCAATGACATAATATTTATTCCATATAAGCATTAAACTGAACTAAATCACACACAATTAGTTATCTAAATGTAGATAACATCAAAGACATACTAAAACTAACAACTTAAACAATGCATATAATGAGTGTTTTATATCATGGTGTGTGCATGAGTTCTAGTCATTCCTCTATCATCCCCCAACACCTCCATCTACACCATCCTCTATGATGATGCTTTCCTTCATCATGCTCTAAGAGATGACTCTTTCCTGCATCCAAATCAAGAAAAGAAGGTAGTTAGCCCATAAATTCATGATACGTATCAAAAAATATTGTTGTAAAAACAAATCAACATGATCATAATGTAAAAAATATACCATATAGTCAACTCATAGAAATGTAATCATGTAATCAAAGTCGCATACAACTATCCCATAACAACATATGACTTACATCTTAGTTATATAGTAATTAATCAATCTACCAACCATAATAATCTATGGATAATTAGGTAAATTAGCTTAGTGAAAAATCAGGATGTGACATCCTTCCTTCTTAAAGATAGTCACTATCTAAAGGAATTTTAATCAAATATTATTTATAAATTAAAAACATTATTCAATAGAAAATAATATAGTATGAAACATAAAATCAAGAAAATAAGTGTGGAAATACCCTGTAAAACTCATCATAGTCCTCCTATGTAGCACTATCCTCTAAGTATTGGTCTTATAAGACCTTGAACTATGATACCTATCTATTATGCAAATAAATTTTGTGCATATAAATTACTCTAATTGGTTCTACCATGACCACCCGTAGATCTGAAACCTGTAAAGCATTCCAATCCAACACATGTGAATGATCAACTATATACTTTTTAAGATAAGATACATAAAAGACATTATATAATATAACTAAGGATGTTGGAAATGCAATTCTATACACTACAGGATTGACCACTTCTAGAATCTCGAAGGGTCCCACATATCTCGACAAAATTTTCATTGAGTTCTTGAACTTAATCAAGCTCTTATGCAATTTAACCCACAAGAACACTTTATCACCTATTGAAAACTACCTAGTTGTTCTCTTCAGATCAAAACAAGTCTTTTTATTATCATTTTCATCAACCAATCTTTGCCTAATTAGTCTAATTTGATCTTCCATTTTTGAAACAATCTCAGGTCTAAAGACTACCATGTCTTACAACCCGTCCCAATTGATTTGTGTCTTGCACCTTCTTCCATACAATGCTTCAAAGGGTGTCATCTTCAAAGAAAATTGGTATGATTTATTATAAGTAAACACAACCAATGGAATCCACTCTTACCACTTATATTTCTAATCCATGCAATACATATGAAAGAGATCCTCTAACACCTGATTAACTCACCCAATCTGACCAACAGTCTATGGGTGATATGCAATGCTAAATTTTAGTTACGTACCCAAAGCTAAATTCAGAGTTAACCAAAACCTATAAGTCATTCTGAGATCATGATTCAAAATGATCTTTTCTATAAATCCATGTAATCAATACACTTCTTTTACAAATATCTTTGAAAGAGTAGGTGTATCATCTATCAAATTACCTTGTATAAAATGGCCTAACTTGGTTAGTCTATGAACTATAACCAAGATCATGTCATGCCTATTTTTTAACATCGATAAACCTTGGACAAAGTCCATATTGGTCACCTACCACTTCCATTCATGTATGTCATGTGGATAGAATAATCCAATTAGATGGACATGGTCAAATTTTAAATACTAACATTCAAAACATTGTGACACAAAGTTTGCTACATATTTATTGATTTCCTTCCTGAAATAGAGTGGTCTAAGCTCTACCATATAATCTTGGTTACACCTAGATGTAGTGAATATAGGGAATTATGTAGATCTTTTAGCACTGTGCTCCTAAGATTCTCCCTATCTGATATATACATCCTTCCATTGTATCATAAAAGGTCATCATTCTCTATTATGAATCCTTTGTACCTAGGATTCTACACATTCTTAGATAATAACTTCCTGAATTAAGCATAGAACTCATATCCTAGAAATTGGTCTTAGAAAGTACTCCTGATAGTAGACATGACTACTATATACCTCTTATGACTTAGGGCATCAACGACTCAATTTTTCTTGTCTTTGATATAGTTGATATTGAAATCATAATCTTATAAGAACTCTAACCAGTGTCTTTGATGAACATTCATATTTAGTTGGATGAAGATGTACTTGAGTCCCAACCTATTAGTATTGAGCTCAAACTTTTTTCCCAACAAATAATGACTCTAAAATTGTAAAGAATGAATAAATACTATAAGTTATAGGTCATGAAGGGCATAGTTCACCTCATAAGGCTTTAAATTATTTGATTCATAGGCTACCATTACACCATCCTACATAATAAATACTCCTAATCCATCCCAAGATGAATCTATGATCACTAAAAATTGACCATCAAGATCAATAACTCTTAGTAATGCTATTGAAGTAAGAGTCTCCTTTTCAATTCCTAGAAAGCTACTTCACACTTATTTGACTTGATAAAACTTTGGTTCTTACCCTAAAAAGAGGTAATCAGATTAGATATCTTAGAAAATGTTGTAATGAATTTCTTGTAATAGGATTCCAATCCCATGAAAAGTTTTACCTCATGAACATTATTTGGTGTTGGCCACTCTATAATGGCCCTTATCTTTATAATATCTACTGAAATACCATCAACAAAGATAGTATGTCACATATATTGCAATTTTTTTTTGAAAAATGTACACTTGGATAACTTACCATACAACTTGTGCTTCCAAAACCATTGTAAAACTAGTTTTGGATGTTGAAGATCCTCTAATTCATCTTTAGAATATATAATAATGTCATCTAAAAATACCAAAATAAAATGATCTAGATAATATCTGAACACACTATTCATGAGATTCATGAACATTGTAGGATTATTTATCAACCAAAATGGTAACACTGTAAACTCATAGTACCCATAATGAGTTCTAAATTCTATCTTTAGAATATCCTCATCTTGTATCCTTAGTTGATGATATCCTTCTCTAATATCAATCTTATAAAATATCGTTTCCCTTCTTATATGATCGAAAAGATCATATATACGAGGTAGTGGATAACTATTTCTGATAGTCACTTTATTCAACATTTTATAATCAATACAAATATAAAAAGTACCATCCTTCTTCTTGAAAAATACAATTGGTGCACCCCATGGTGACACACTTGGTTTGATAAACATTTTTGACAATAACTCCTAGAGTTGAGACTTTAATTCAGCCAATTTAGTTGTTGTCATTCTATATATTGCCTTATAATGAGGTTTCGATCCAGGTACAATATCAATAGATAAATCAAATTCATGTTTAGGAGGTAATCTTGGAAATTCCTCTAGAAACACATCATGAAAATTACTAAGGAAAGGGTAATCTTTAACAGATGGTTCCTTATATTCCTCTATTTCATTTATATTGATAATAAATGCTTGGAAACCTTTTCCTTGAGCCTTCCTAAGTTACTTTGAAAAAATATACCTAAGACACACCTCTCTTTTTCACCCTAAAATAGTGTATGATTTTTAAAATCATCTAGACACTCAACTTTCTTTAGGTAGTAGTCAACCTTGGCTTTATGCTTTGTAAGTCAATTGAATCCTAAGATCACATCATATGACCCTAGAAGTGTTGTATAAATATCCACTACTATTGTGAATTTGAGCAACCTAATCTCATATTCAACTAAAAACTTGTCAACTTTGACTTTTGACTCATTTCCATATTGACCAACCATGAATTTACCATTACTCTAGCTTCCATTGATAACTTATTTAGTATTCTAGGATCTATAAAACATTTTGTATCCTCTATATCTATCAAAATGGAAAATGGATGTTCAAAACAAATACATGATAGTTCTATGTATGAATCTTAGAATTTAGCTTGTTGATAATGAACGACCACATGAATACAGTGCTAAAATGTTCCTTGCTGAGGAGTAGAACCTTTGTTTCTCAGTTTATCCTAGGTACACTCACATGCAAAAAGGTCACCTTTACAAATGAATCAAAATCCAGGTTGTCCTTTCTTGTCATAGTATTGGTTTCTCTTGAAACCATTACCTAGTTTCTTGCTACCTGAACCACTATTTAATCTAGTATTCTAACTCTTGAACTAACTATTGGAGTCTCCACTCCTCTACCTCTAGTTCTTCTTTTTGAAAGTTGGGTTATAAATTCCAAAATTTTTCTTAAACCTATATATTATTTAAGTAAGATATTTTAAATTTTGTCCCTATTTGACTCCTTTCTCAAAGTCTTGGTCCATGGTAGATAGCCCATGAATGTCCACCTCTCCACCAATCTAGATTTTTAATCCCATGATGAACTCTCTAATTTTGAAACTCTCATCAGCTTGAAATTGAGGTACATACTTCAAAAGATTGATAATTTTTTCACATTACTCATTCACTAATAGGTCTCCTTTCTTTAAATTATAAAAATCTATAAACTTTTGATCAATGTATAACTATGGAAGCCATTGTGATCTAAATAGTGTCATAAATTGCTCCCATGTAGTGGTGGTCGAGTTAAGATTCATTTCCAACTTCTTTTTAGACCACCATATAGCTACTTCGCCAATTAACTGGTAAGTTTCCTAAACTAGTTTAGTGACTTTGGATTAGTTTTGGATCTTAAAATAATTTTCCATCTCAATCAACCATGCTTTAACTCTATCTCCCATAATGATTCCATCAAACTTAGGTGGATTCACCTTTTTCATATCTCTAATCAATTTTGCAGCTACATGTAGTCTCCCATCTTGAGGCACTTCCTCATGTCTTTGATTTTGAGTTATTTACTACTTAGTGTGATGGTATTCTAGCACATCTTAATGGGAATCCTCATCATATCCACAAATTTCCTATTTAGGGCTATAATCTGGTCGCTAGTTTCATTCATGGTTGTAAGAATCTGATCCAACTTTGTTTCTTTCTCAGTAGCAAATTGGTCAGGATCGAATAGAGGATTATTGTACTTGACATTAGAAGGACCTTTATCATATGATCCACCTCTCACCATTATCCTTTATTTTAATATATGGATACAAAAACATTAGCAAACTCATTAAGCCATATAATTCAATCCATAGCTCTGATACCACAATGTAACATCTCCTCTAAGAATTACTAGAACAACGTTATATATATATATATATATATATATATATATATATATATATATATATATATATATATATATATATATATATATATATATATATATATATATATATTAATTAATTTTTACGTATTCTTTCATTAAATTACACCATGATAATATAACTATAGACACCTAAAATTGGCCACCAATGGCTTCATACCTAACTTTAGAATAATTCTTACCAATCATCAAAATTTTAACGTAAAAATTTATATTAGTATATAATTTGGCTTTATAACCTTGCATTAAATCAATTTGTCCTATTAAATCAATTAAACAAGGTAAATACACACATTGAATTAATCAAAATCAAATAAATGACCAAATGCCTAAAAAGAATTAATTGACTTGCAAATCCTAATCAAAATCAATTAGCAAGTTAAATAAATTTCAAATCCTAATTAAATTCAAATTTTATTAAATGAGCTAATAAATCAATTACCAAAAATAAAAATTCAAATATCAAGAGCATCTTAGAACATTCTAGAAGCTACTCATTACTTTTGTGAGTTGTCTTAAATGAAAAATATCTAAAAGAATATCCTAAGAATATGTCAAACTCAATCAAAGTTAATAAAATAAACCATGGTTATATTTAACCAATTCCAAAGGATTTTAAATATTACAAAAACAAACCTAGAGCTCTTCATTTAGGGAGCTCAATCAAAGTAGAGTTATAATGCATGAATAGATTCATGAAGCTAAAAGCCTAGTGTTATAACATTGAAATTGAGCCAAGCCATATCAATCAAGCAAAGCATTAAAAAATGTTATATATAGGAGATTATGTTAGCCATATGTCATTGATTAAGACTTATTATGCATAAACTGAGCAAGCTAAACAAAAAAATCATTTGGAGCTCTCAAAAAGGGCAAAGATTATTGTTTTTTGAATTTTAGTTAGGATTTCAAATTATTGTTTATTCATTAAGATCCCATTAAGCTCTAGATTTAGAGATGTTGGTATGTTAGTGTGTTGATTTAATGGTTTTATGGATGAACACTTGATCTAACCTCCTCTCTTTTTCAAATTCTTTGATCACAAATAGCACGCCCGATGGGACACGATTGTGTACCCCACATATGTGAACAAAAATGGATGTTAAAATAGCTCTTGTTTTTAATCAGTTTATTATTTTTTTATTAATTTTTTATAGAATATTTTTACTATTTTCATTTCAATTATCTCAAAATTTTATTAAAATCTAATATGTAGTTTAGAAGTTATGACTCTTTTAATGACTGTCACTTTTTCTTTAATTTTTTAGTAAAAATGGTTAGTACAGAGATAAGAACCTTTTTTTTATTCATTATTTTGACTTTAATTTTTTTAGAGACGTGTGCCCTAGACCTAAAAATAACCTTTAAAAAATTTGTGACAAATAGATGTATATTGTAAAATTTCTAGGTAAAGTATTGACTACATATTTTTATGATTTATGTGTTCAGTTTTCATTTTTTTAACCTTCTAACTTATTGTTTGCACATTTCATAGATTTATTTAATTTTTGAATTTTTTGATTTTTTTATTGAGCTTTTTTATAACCTTTACCTAACCTAACATATTTATTTTTTGGAGTTTTGCCTTTGGATACACATATTTTACTCTTCAAAATTGCTTGTCTCATTTGATAAATAAGCTTCAAGGCTAAATGAGGTTTTGACCTTTTCTTTGTAGGACCTATTTGAAGAAAACCATTTCAATATAAATTAATATTTTTAAACTTTATTTGGATGTCTAAAAATAATTAGGAATCCTTCATTTTAGTGTTTAAAGAAACTTTTTAGGGTGTTTTATTGGTTAAGTTTTTGTGGTTTCTTTCAAAGTTCACAACTTAAGGTCAAGGAGACAAAAAGAACATCACCATACTTTTAATTTGGTGTTGAAAATTGAACTCATTTGTCAAAGTTTGTATTCAATAGTTGATTAAATATAATTTGATTGGTAAAAATAAAGACATTACATGTATGCTCTCCCATCCATCCCCTTTGGGGAACTTTTGAGATCAAAAGCATTATATTTATTGCAAAGAGCGTTAGTCAAATGTGTGAAAGAGAAGTTATTAAGGCTCTCCTCAAGGACCTACATAAATTGAGTGATCTATACATAACCTCTAAATATTTTTTACTTAGTCATTTATTTCATTGCATCTTGGCTTGTGAGGGAGACTTCATTACCTCCCACAAGTTCTATAGAGAAGTTTTGACCTAGGGTTTCATCTCCCAAAATTGACTTCATCACCCCCACTAAGATCAGAGGTTTGAGTGGTTAAACCAAATTTTAGTGTTGAGGTTAAGCATCAGTATGTATTTTCACATTGGACATTATACTACACTGAGCAAGTAACATATGTAGTGGTTACAAAAAGATCAAGATCTTTTTTCAACAAGCCAAGTGCCATGGACACCCAATTAAAGTACACTTATTTTGCATCATTTGGTATGAAAATAATTATGTAATTTATCCATCTAAAACATTCAAAAAAAAATTAGTTTAGTAAACCCCACATTGCCATACCCTTGCTAAGATTTGGATGATTATACTTAGTGTTTTTTGGTCATTTTTATAGGTGTGTTAAACTAAAACTTGTATTGTTGAAACAATGTCATTTATCAAGTCATGAGTCCACATCATTCTATTATTTGAGGAGGTATTACACCATCTATATGAGACTTTGATTTAACTTAGCAAACATTTCTTTTTAGTGTCAAAACATTGGGAGTAACACTTGATTGAGGAGGGCATTATTATGTTATCCAAATCATTTCAAAATCTTGTACCTTTAAATTATTGAAACATAAACTATTTATCACATATTTAGAGAGTGATAACACTATTAGGCTACCCATTTTGTTTCAAAAGACTTGTCTTATTTCATCTTGCATCTCCATTATCATTTATTTGCAACCAATCACTTGAGCCTTGTTGAATCTTGGATTAGTGTGGTCACATTGTTCAATTTTTTTTAAATATTTGTCATCAAATTCATATTTTATCCTTATTTGAGTCCTTGATTAACTATTACAAGTTCAAATATAAATATTGGTTGATTTCAGTTTAGACCTCAATTTGTGGGGTTGATACCCAAATCTTCCTCTTTTGGATTATGTCACTTGGGTTAATTCATCACTCAAATTTAGGAAATTATATTTTTTTGTGATTTTATTTTGTTCAAATTATTTTATCTTCAAACATCTCTTGTTTATCTTCTTATACCAATTAGATCATGTTTTATGCCTAGAGTCATGTACATTGTCTATGTTAAATTGTTCCAAGTTTGTTAGATTAATCAATCATCCTTTTTAAGTCAAGATTTTTCCACCATTTTGCCATTAGTCCTTGCATATCCTATTTGAGCCTAAATTTTGAATCCACATTTGGACAAAAGACCTAGAAACTTTCCCCTTAGGTAGCTTAGTCTTATTTGGAACATGTTTCAACATTAGAGTTTGGTAGTTTTATTCTTAGGTCATTTTGAGTGACCTTTGTATGTATCAGACACTTATCATTTGTCATTTGATGCTATACTATTTTTATAAAGTCTATGCATAGACTTTTTGGAGATTCAACTCAACCTTTGACCAAGCTAGATCACATTTAAACCCTTTGTCTTTTTAAAAGGCATATATTTTTTAGATTTTATATAACCCTAATCCCTTCTTTTTTTTTAAAATATTTGTCATGTAATTTGAACATGGCTCACTATACATGTAGTGAAACTACGTACAATTTAGGATATGTAAATCCTTTCACAAAAGGGGACTTCATGGAAAACCCATCTGAAGACAATGTCATTTGGGAAATAGATTCTTATCCTCCCCAAAACATTGAACTAGGGGGACAAATTCAATATCCTTTGGCAAACTATTTGGTTAGTACACCTCCATATATAGAGCAAGATCAAGAGATAATGACCCAATACTTATCTAGCATACCATCAGTTGTAGAAAGTACTCATTAACAACCTTATCACATCATAATTCTATCATTGTATGATCCGAATAGAACCATAGAGGTAGGGTATGAAACTTAAAAAATATAGAAAGAGGGCCTTTCAACATGT
Source organism: Torreya grandis (assembly GCA_037957365.1). Taxonomy (NCBI): domain Eukaryota; kingdom Viridiplantae; phylum Streptophyta; class Pinopsida; order Cupressales; family Taxaceae; genus Torreya; species Torreya grandis. Next base: position 330,981 of record JARHVA010006255.1, on the reverse strand, counting down.
TTTATAATCAAACTATATGAATATTTATCTTCTAGCAATCTTCATGCCATTTTACCAATACCTTATTAAAAACATCATGTCCTTATCCCACAAAGAGGTCCCATGGATGACCACTTTGATAAAATGCATCATGTGTACTAGAAATATATTAATTTAGCACATAAATTCACTAATATGGCCTTGTCAAATGCACCTCTTATTAATCTAGCTCCTTGAGCAAGAGTTTTAATATAATTGACAAGTCAAGACAATCAAAGTTAGATCCATTTATGCAAAACACTTCAGTAGAAACCATGTTCAATACACCAATCATAGAGGAAATATATTTAGTTTCTATGTATGATATTGATAAAAACATAGGGGATAATATGCAAATGATGTCCAATTTAAACTAAAATGGTGTTGGCATACAAACAATCAATCAATAAAAAAGTGTGCCTTCAACTAGCACCATTAGTGGTTTTCAAAATTAGGGAGTAGGATTTTATATGTCCCAACCTCAACCAACTATCACTAATCCTCAACCAATTTCTTCCTCAAGAACTCAACCAATAGGATTAGTTATACAATCAACAAGTAGTGTCGTACCATAATAAAACATGTCAAATCCTACTCCTCAAAATATGATTAGTAGTATTCTATAAAATCATGCACAATAAAGTATCCCAATACAATAGAGGCTAAACACATTGCCACCTCAATAGTGGGAAACCAATGTTTGACCTTACCAAGTAGTAGCGAACATACCTTTTCCTTTGCATGCCAATATACCAATCCAAAATAAAATGATATCTAATAAAAAATGTATTCATATTAGTCAATGATAGGTACCAAATCTCCAACATGCATCCATTTATCAACATGTATTTTTACAACAAAGAGGTTCTAATGTTCCTCAAGTAGCACAGGCTCAGAGATAAGATCTTGAATCATAATTCCTAGTTAACAAAAAGGTTTGAATAGTCGACAACAAGTCCCTATTCAACCACAATATGCATAGTTTGGTTATATCTCTCCATCCAAGCCTCAATATCCATAAAACCAATCATACATATCCAACCCCAGCTAGAATGTCATAACACCATAGGTATAATTTCAATAATTGCACCCTAATATATGCGTGCACATTCTTAGACCATTCCCTAGCTAGTCCAACCTACCCCAAGAAATACTTCCACCATATCCCAATCCAAGTCATCCACTTTTGAATTCCTAACCATCAACCTAGGCCAATATTCTAACAAGTTTCCTTGAGCAAGAATTATAACAAATGAAGGATGTAATTACCACCATCCAAGTTGGGAAAAAGGTTAAAAATTTCAAATTGGATGATGTGTGTTCATATCCTTTTAACATGGAGTACTTACAGATTTCATTTCCTCTAGGATATGACCCACCCAAGTTTGACAAATACAAGGGGAAAGGTGACCCCAAAGCACATTTGATGGAGTTTTTTTATTTCATGTCAGCTAGTGGCATATAGTCACATTTATTCATTATTGTTATCTCTAAGGAGTTTATCTAGACAATCCTTGGAATGGTTTCTAAAACTATGAAAGAATAATTTTTTTGACTTCGATGATCTATCAAACAAGTTTATGCAACACTTCTCATGCAATCTCAAATATGAGATTTCACTGGTCGACTTAACACAAACAAATAAAAAATTAGGGGAAAGACTTACAGGTTATCTATAGTGATGGAGATATTTCAAAAGCTACTTTACCCATAGTCTACCAAACAATCAATTAGTAGTTGTGTTTACCAAAAATCTACGTAGTGAAATATCCTACTATCTAGAGTTGCAGTGTGAACACACATTCAAAGAGATCATCGATAAAGGTTTAGGTGAAATATCCTATTAACAAAGGGATCATAAAACTAAACTCAACCAATCAGAACAATAATTAGAACCAAAATCTTAACCAAGCACAAACATCATAACTGACATAGACCAATAATAATGATAGGCTAAAACAATTTAGTCACAACAAAAATGTTATCAAAAATGGATTAACAAATTCACACCATGTGCAAATAATACAAACACCATTTACTCAACTAGAACCACATTTTCATCTTACTCCTACCCAGTAACCTCTTTAATAGTCACAATACACACAACAAACATAACCTAGGGTAACACAATAAATGAAATAATTACAACAACCTTTTACTTTACAAAACCCACCTCCTCTAAGGAAAAACCCACATACTCATCTTACTTTTAAAAACCTTCAAAAACCTATCAAAATAGTCTTTCAAAATCTCATAATAGCTAACATAATCAAATACCTTGTTCCAAAATACCAATATCATGAGGGTACAAACATGCCAGACTGGTACAAGCCAAAATAATTCTATGAGTTTCATAGGGTTAAAGGCCATAATTTATAGCATTGTGTGCAAATCAAACATGTCATTCAAAATATGTTGGATAATGGCAAGATCACATTGGATAATGGAGATTCCACATCCAATCAAAACCTTGACATTGATCAAAACCCATTTTCTCAACATAACAATCAACCAGTGTAATAATAATAATAATAACATTAAAAACAAAGGCTAAATCAATAGCAAAACCAAGAAATCCAAAATAATAGACAAAAGCAAGGCCATAATAGTGGACATAACCAATAAACCTACCATGACATTTCACATGACTATAAATTAGTTTTAGGTCATATCTTAGGAGGTAGCATTAACACCATTTCCATCAATCCTAGACCAAATTTCAACCAGACAAGACTATTTCTAGTCATACCAAACCAATCCAATCACTCTGATAACCCTTCTTTGACCTATAACTATACATAGGTGAACCAACAAGTAAGGATTCACACATTATGATCTTATAATGATAACTCATCATTTACAAATTACCACACTCAAGTGCATCAGTAATCAAGACTTATCTAGGCACCCTCCACCATCATCGATTAGTAACAATAGTCCTGTATCTGATCCTGATTGTGTAATCACAACTCAGTGGTCTAAAATTACCATACCAGATCCATAACTAGCTACCACTTCACCCATTTTCCAACCCACCATTTGGCCTTGGAATAAGTCATCCAACATTGTTTAAGAAAAGACATTTGATATAATGGAACAATTATAAAATATGCAAACACAAATATCCATTTTAGATTTGTTATGTACATCAACAATCCAGAAGAAAATATTGAATGAATACCTTAGCCAATCCACTATTCTGAATGATGTATGCCCTGACCAATTTCAATATTTGGTTGGACACCTAGCTCCAACCCAATAAGTCACATTCAACCAAAGTGATATGTCACCTCTTGGCCCACTGCATAATAATACATTATACATTGAAGTATATATAATGTAGCACAAAGTGAAAATTTTCCTTATAAACAATGGCTCAGGTATGAACATAGTGTCTCTTAAGATCATCAAGCTTCTTGGGTACACAATGATGGATCTCCAAGTATAAATGATCACCATTAAATTATATGACAATCAAGAGCATGAATCACAAGGCACCATTAACTTACCAGTTATCATTAGGCCCTTGATTCATGATACCATTTTGCATGTGTTGGATCTTGATTTGTAATACAATATGCTTCTAAGTAGGCCTTGGTTACATGAGATTCATGCAGTCCCATTGACATTGCACCAAAGTATCAAGTTCTCCCATTTAGGGATGGATGTTAAAATTCTAGGAAATTTGCATCCATATGAGCATTGTAAACATCTAGAGGATGAGTTCCAAAGTTACAACTATCTTTTCAAAATGGATCCATCTAATAAGTAGGATAAGGGGAAGGCAATACTCCTCAAATTACCAAAAGATAACTGCATTGATCCTAATACCCTTGATTCTCTTAGTCACATGCCACCTCCTGAAGTATCCAATCATTTTACCATCTTGGCTAATGTCCTAAGAGAGTACTTGAATCATGATAAATTTCATATCACAAAGCTTCCTCATAACACAAAATCCTTTGGAAGACCTAAAGTTATGCCACACATGTACTGGTAAAAAAAGGGTAAAGGCCACATTTATAATTTAGGACTAGTCATTTTCATACCAGCTTCTTACCTAGAATAAGACCCTCTCAAATAAGATGAGTCATGGTTGTATAATGATAATTTGGTTGATTGTTACAAGAACCTGAAGTATCCCATACCAAATTGCATCATGGAAAATCAAGATTATGAAGGAAGGGGTCTCGAGCCAAATCTATAAGGAATGTTGGAACCTATTTCTATGATCAATTATGAAGGACCCTATGAACTTGGATTTAAACCACCTATGGGTGACCTCATATACCTTGTATTCCATCACTATTAACTAGTAATGAGGATGCCAGTAGTGAAGGAGAGTCTGATCATAGCTTATTTGATGACTCATCCTAGACCAACCTATTTGATAATCACACCATTTTCACTCTTCACCCAATCATTCATAAAAATACCCTACCATTATACTATCCCCAACTAATAGACTGGGACCACGAAAAGGCACACGTACCAATTGATGATTTTAAAAATGATGAAGCATTTTATGATTTTCTAGGCCTTAGGGACAATGTTCCATTAGGAGATCATAAATCAGGATTCTTAATCAAATTAGATCCTGAGACCTATTTTGGAGAATAGATGAACACCTTTATCCAAAAGAAAATAATTAAAAATTGAGGTCTAAAAGTGAAAACCTCTTTGAGGCACTTTTTGACTAGGGAAATAGTAAAGATAAAGGCTTGTCTGGTGGTGAAAACCTATTTTAGGTGCCACTAGATGGGGGTGTTCAACCTTATTCATATATAGACCAGGAGACCACCAATGATGAACTTTTCTATGGGTCAAAATTTAGTATTTAAGAGCATCAGGGTTTTGACCAAATCATTTAAGAAACTAAAAATGATGAAGTTCACTATGGATTTGAGTTTATCCTTGAAGAGCAATGGGATTTTGATCAAATCATTCAAGAGGATGCTAATAATGAACATGATAATGGGTCTGAATTCAATATTGAAAGGTAGGAAGCTTTTGATCAAGTCATATAGGAATTGTTGACTATCTTTGTCACATGACTTGATCTTCCATTAGGATATTTTGATTCATCATGTCTTGGAGATCTTGTCTAAGAAATAGTCCTATCAGAGGAATCTCATGTTGCCAATTAGTTCAAATCATTACCAACTATCCTTGATGACAACTCAACTCTTCTAGTTAAATATATAATAGAGGTTAACATTGGTCCCCAAATGACCCAAAATAGATCAAGCTAGGTGCATCCCTTACTGAAAAGGAGTGTGAAGTCCTTACATCCCTTTTGAGGGAATTTTTAGATATATTTGCATGGGTATATTTTGGCATGCTAGGTTTGGACCCCACCTTAGTTCTACACCACCTTGTGGTCAATCCTGATGCCAAACTGGTAAAACAAAATTTGCACAAGATGCATCCTCACATTGTTGTATTAGTGAAGAAATAGTTGGAGAAACTATTAGAAGAAGTATGCATTAGACCAATTGACTACTCTAAATGGATTTCCAATGTATTACCTATCATCAAAAAGCTAAAGGGAATCAAAATCTATAATAATTTTCATGAAATTAATAGAGCATGCCCTAAGTATGACTTTTCACTACCTAACATTGATATGATAGTTGACTCCACAATGGGTTATGAAATGCCTTCAATAATGGATGGCTTCTCAGGTTACAATCAAATCAGACTATCACTAGAAGACCAACATAAAACAACATTCACCACTCCATGGGGAACATTATATTATTAGGTCATGTCATTTAGCCTTAATAATGTAGGGTCCACTTATCAAAAAGATATGATAGTCATATTTCATGATATTATGCATGACACTATCAAAGACTATGTCGATGACATACTAGACAAATCCAAAACTAGAGTTGACCATCTAACAACATTAAAGAGGATATTTGAGTGACTATGAGAATATAATTTTAGGCTCAACCCCAAAAAGTGTGTGTTTGGAGTTACATTAGGAAAATTATTGGGCTTCATCATGTCTCATAAGGGCATTAAAGTTAATCCATCTAAAGTAAGAGCCATAACAGAGATGTTGCCACCAACTAATCTAAAGTAGTTCCATAATTTATAGGGTAAGATCTAATCCATCTGATGTTTCATATCTTAATTATCAGAAAAATACTATCCATTTACACACCTACTAAATAAATGTGTCACATTTCATTGGGATAATGATTGTCAAAAGGCTTTTTAGCAGATAATGGACTATCTTGAAAATCCCTTAGTTTTATTGCCTTTGATGCCAGGGAAACCATTCTTGTTATATATTTCTACTATTGATAATTCTCTAGGGGCACTTTTAGCTCAACATGATGACAAGGAAAAGAGCATGTAGTGTACTATATAAGTCATACACTATTTTCATATGAGTACAACTACACACCCATTAAAAAAGCTTATCTCGTTATGGTCTTCATAGCTTAAAAATTATGCTATTACATGTTGAACAATAAGACCATGGTTATTTCCAAAGTAGAACCACTTAATTAGATAATTTCAACAATATATTTTCAAGGTCATATGGCCAAATATATCATGCTACTCAGTGAGTTTGAGATAAATTATGTAAACCAAAAAGTAATTAAGGGGCAAGTTCTCATAGATCAGCTTGTTGAAACACCTCTTAAAGACACAGATCCATTAACATTCCAATTTATTAATGAATCCATCATGACCACCATTGAAACACCTATTAAGTAACAACCCTAGAAGTGATATTTTGATGGATCATTTACTTCACATGGATCTAGGGTAGGCCTTTTATTTATAACACCTCTGGGGGATCTAATACCCAAGTCATTCAAAATCAGCTTCCTTATACCAATAACATGGATGAATATGATCACTCATTACAGTGCTTCAATAGGTGATACAATGGAACATATGACATCTAATAGCTTATGGTGATTCTTAGTTAATCATCAATCAGGTTACAGACCACTTCCAAACTAAAGATGACAAGCTAGTTCCATATAAGGCAATAGTTGACACTCTCAAGCAACAAATTGTTGACATTAAATTTGAGCATATACAAAGAGTGAGAAATAGAATATAAAATGTCATAGCTACTATTGGATCATTTATTCATCATGTACACACAACTATCAAGTATTAGTTTCTTATAGAAAATCTAACAATACAAGCTCATGAACCTTCAACTATTGCAATAATATGTGATATTGTTGGTCCCAACTCTAATTGGTAATCAAACATATATTCATTTTTAAATGAGAAAATATTTCCACTAGAATTATCCCAAAAAAAACCAAAGCTTTCATCCACAATGCTCAATGTTACACCCTACTTAGACCAACTCTATACTATCATAGTTTTGATGGAACTTTGCTTCATTGTTTACCTTCAGTAGAATCTATACTAGCATTACAAGAAGTTCATGAAAGACTATGCAGAGCCCACACTAGTAGGGAAGTCCTATCTAAAAATCTCTTGTGTGCTGGTTACTATTGGCTAATAATGGATGCAAATGTAGTTGTATATTTTAATAAATGTGACAAGTGTCAATGACATACTAATTTGATTCATGCACCTACCAAGACCTTAAAACCAATGCCTACACCATGGCCATTTTATACATGGGTCCTTGACCTCATTGGGAAGATAAATCCCACCTCATCAAATGGCCATAAACACATTCTCACCACCACTAAATATTTCACTAAGTGGGTCAAAGCTATACCCCTCACTTACATGACTAGAAAGCAAATTCCCAAATTCATCTTTAACCATCTCATCTACCATTAAAGTATCCCTTTTGAAATTATATATAATAATGATCATTTAATAACAAAGATGTTAAAAATCTATGTGTTAAATAGAAGATCACACAACACTTTTCAACGACATATTACCCTCAAGGTAATGGCCAGGTCGAAGCATTAAACAAAACCATTGTCAACATTCTCAAAACAATTGTCAATTATGTTGGTCATGATTGGTACCTTCAAATATTTTTTACCCTTTGGGCATACCATACCAATCATCATACACCCATAGGAGCCATTCCATACTCACTTGTTTATGGCCCTAAAACCATGATTCCCATTGAGGTTAATTTTCCTTCATTACGTATATCTTTAAATCATGTTTTCGATGATAATTACTATCAAGCAGCTCACCTGTAAGAGCTATATTTACTTGATGAGAAGTGCATGGATGCTGTGAATAATTTACATGCCTAACTAACTTTGGGGTCAATACAATTGACATGTAAAACATAGAACATTTGAACTTGGTGATCTTGTCCTAAAAGAGAACCAAAAGAATACCATGACTGAAAAGAAACATAAAGGAAATTTCAAACCCAACTGGGTGGGTCCTTTCATCATCACTATAGACTATGGCATTGGAGCATATAGGCTTGCTACACCTAATGACAATGAACTTGATGAGCTGATGAACATTATTCACCTTAAGCAGTATTATGTTTGAGTAACTTGATGTATAATCTATAAGGACCTTTTTACATTTTATCATATTATCAATATTATTATTTATACCATTATCAAACTATTTGTTCTATCATCCTCTCATTTGGACATTCCAACTAGACCATCTAAACATTCCATTCCTACTCGACCAAACATGTTTTGAATCCTATCAACCTAGCTCGTTTGACCTTGGTTCATTCATTGGTTTCATGTTTTTAGCATATAGAATTAGATCAATTTTATTAGTTATTTCAATTATTTTAGATAGAGGGAGTATTTGGAATATTAGATAGAAGTTTTGGTAGTTGCATCCTTCATTTCTTATTCCCTTCTTATCAAGTTTGTTTATGTGAGCCTGATTATATCATCTATTGGCAAATTCGTGTTCACCAATATTGATACTAATTATATCACCTACTAGGGAAAATTGGTATCATTGATCTATCAGTTGTATCCTAGTTATAAAAACCCATGGAAAAACTAGGGGCAACATTTATTTATTGTGCTTTGACATATCACCTATCCATTCCTATGTCATACTATGCCATCATACCAACCCTGCTTGTTTTGTTTGAATTGGCTACTACACTAGTTGGATTCCTCCACTGTGAGGTAAACTACTATGAACTAAATCCATTTTGGGACTATGTGGGTCATGTTTGATTCATGTTGAGGTCATCTTAGTCCACCTTTAGCCATGTTTTCACTATTTTATGAATAACTTTAGCCACACTCTCATCATTTTGTGAGCATAATTTTAAGTTATAATGCTCACTCTATTTTGTGAGTAACTTCAACCATGCTCCCTCCATTTTGAAAGCATCATTTCAAGTTATAACACTCTCATGATTTTTTGATCTTGGACTATTTTAGTGTCTCATCACTCAATTGAGTTGAGATGCTTAAAAAGTTTTAAAAATATTTGAAAATCATTTAAAAAAACCAAAAAACATGTACCATTTTTTTGCCTTAAGGATTCTGGAAACCCTCACTAAGTCACAAAGAAATCACTTGTTACTTATTTTTCCCATCTTTTTTGGCTTTTATCCTACGCTATCACCCTTTTGTGACTTCATCCCTATTCTTCTATCACATTCATTATATTCATTTTTCATCAATCATCATTTTCTTCCCATTTTTTGGGAGAACTACATTTGGCCTAAATTTTCATTGGATCATCATATCTATAGAACTATATAGGTAACATCCACTTACCGAGCACATTTGGAGATAGTTTGACTACTTCCTTCCTTTTCTTTTATTCCCCCATCTTGTTTGTTTGTTCAATTGTCACCTAGTTTTTAGGGGCAATGTTCATCATGTTATTTATAATAACATAGGGACTAACACTTGTTTGTTTCTTTTTTTGTCTATTTTGTTTGTTTTTTTATGTGCATATTTATTACTTTGAACACTATGGAATTGATTCAGTCTATGTGTTTTCATTGGGTGACTCCTTACACATTATTATTGAATCTATCCATATTCAAACATCTACATTGTCATCATGGTTTTTATCATCAATGAAATTAGTTTCCATTGAGTATCATATATTAAGAGTCAATCCTTATGCATATTTTGGCCAAGCCCCTATGGTGTTATATCATGAGGCCTACCATCAAATGCTATAGCAAAAATCAGCTTTGAGAGGTTTACAACATCAATGCAACATCACCATCTCCTTGACACTGACATGAGCAATGATCCCAATTCAATCCCAATCATATCCCAAATAAAGTAATTAAGTAATGAAATAATTTCAACCTTTGTTAGTTCAGATGAGCATCTCCCTACTAATAGGTTGTCCCAGTTCATTTTTATCCTCTGTATCATGTTATCACTCATTAGCCATCAATCATGTTTTTCATAATCGAGGTATATTACATCAGCATTATACACTGTCCCACATGCATTCTCAATGATTATATCACTTGCTGGGGCAAATCGTTATGTTATCACCAAATTACTTTCTTGTTTGTCTATCCTAACTAAGACAAATCCATCTTATCAATGATTGTATCACATGTTGCGGGAAATTATTATGTTATCATACCATTGTACAATATCCCACTTGCATTTCTCAGTGATTTTTTCCCAACTTTGGGTGAATCATTTCCTTGTCACCCCATCATCTTCCTTTTTTTGGTCCCCTCATTTCACTTCTTTCTTTTCGAGGGACTGTTTGCTGACCTACTCTTACCAACCACTCCCTCAAGGGGGAAGCTACAGTTCATCCATTATTGTTGAAGTCATAAGTACAAATATTATTTTTATCCTTTGATAAGATGTTATTGTGCTTACATCTTTTAATTCCTTACCAAATAAGGGCAAATTGTAGACACCTAAAATTAGCCACCAATGGCTTCATACCCAACTTTAAGACAATTCTTACCAATCATAAAAAATTTAACCTAAGAATTTATATTAGTCTTAAATTTGGATTTATAACTTTGAATTAAATCAATTTGTCATATTAAATCAATTAAACAAGGCAAATGCACATATTGAATTAATCAAAATCAAATAAATAAATAAATAAATGCCTAAAAATAATTAATTGACTTGCACATCCTAATCAAAATCAATTAGAAAGTTAAATCAATTTAAAATCTTAATTAAATTCATCTTTTATCAAATGAGCTAATAAATCAATTACCAAAATGAAAAATTCAAATATCAAGACCATGTTAGAACATTCTAGAAGCTACTCATTACTTTTGTGAGTTGTCTCAAATAGAAAATATCTAATAGAATATTATTAAAATATGTCAAACCCAACCAAAGTTAATGAAATCAACCAGATTAGATTTAACCTATTCCAATGGATTTAAAATCCTATCAAAGCAAGCCTAGAGATCTTCATTTAGGGAGCTCAATCAAAGTAGAGTTATAATGAAGAAATAGATTCATGAAGATAAAATCCTAGTGTTATGATGTTGAAATTGAGTCAAGCCATGTCAATCAATCCAAGAATCCAACAATGTTGCATAGAGGAGATGATGTTAGCCATATGTCATTGATGAATACTTCTCATGCATAAACCAAGCAAGCCAAATGAAGAAATCGTTTGAATCTCTAAAAGAACGTAAAGATTATTGTTCTTTACATTTTAGTTGGGCTTTCAATTGTTGTTTGTTTGTTTGTTTAGTTCCCCTTAAGATCTAAGCTTAGAGATGTTAGTATGTTAGTGTGTTGATTTTATGGTTTTATAGACTAAAACTTGATCTAACCTCCTCTCTTTATTAAATTCCTTGATCACAATAACTAGTGAACCCAATATAACACGTGTATGTTAACCATAAAATAAACATGTAACATCTATTAGTAACTGATCACTAGTATAATATGAAACAAAACATAAATGCATATAAAATGCAATTACATATTTCTAACCATGACTGGTACAATAATTCAACCACTACTATCAATGTATAATTAGTAATTAATTATATTTCTAATTGGTACAATGTTTCAATAATAAATATAATACAAGATACAAGGTTCCACTAAGCATGAGTCTCATGAACTCTATTATCTTTGATAATCTCAAGCGTAGTCTCCAAATAAGTACTATTGTGCGAAGGGAGAGTATCATCTGAATAATTTTCCACACCAACTATGGACCATCAATCCCTTACACAATCCTCCAATCATGGAATACATTTCCCTTCATGGATGGGTATATAGTGATGGTGTGAGAATCTAGAGAGACAAGCTAGTACATGTGTGCTATAAGATTTATAATACATGGGTATCATAAAGAATATATGTTCTAACATGATATCACACAAACATATAAATCATACATATGAAATGATAATGTTTAACAAAATATTAGTTTGGATAAAGTTTTTCAAATAGTTATTGATTTGTAGGATCAGTCAAATTCATACACACCACTTGATCAGATTACATTCATCTGGCATTGTTGATGGTAATTAAGCTAGATAATTTCATCTCATTGCTTATTTATTACCATTAATACAAGATTTGGTCAATATAATATATAACTAATAGATTCAAACAAATTACTTCCTACTAGCAGGTATAAAACATGATAAATATAGGAGTAATCAATAATACATACATATAGTCCATCAAACATATGCAATGAATCTCCACTATATTATTTACCACATAAATAATAAACATAAAAAAGTATAGTCTGTACCACATGGGTATAATTTATACTTAGACCATCTATTTCTAGTTTATGTAAATAAATTCAAATGTAGTATATTATATGGTAACAAAAATATCATAGTCCATTATTTGTATGTACACATTACTCAATTAAAAAAATCTAGTCATAAAATTTTTAGAGATCAAATATCTCATAACAAGTCTTTTCTCACATAATACAAAACCTTTCATTTACACAACTTGCTGTACTTTCAGGAGACTGTATGCATATATTCATAGTTCCCTATCCCTCAAAATTTATGACTTAATTTTAATAGTCAATAAGATTATAAATATAGGAACACATCCAAATGTAAAAATATATGCTATATATGTGCATGAGTACCTAAGTCCTCATATAGATTTATTTCATATATTTAGGCACCTTTTATAATATATATGGATAAATATATTTCTCACATAAATAAATGTTGTTATGTTATCCTAATAGTCATGTTCTATTTTCTATTAATAACTTCTTATTATTCAAACAAACCATTTAATTTGCCTATTCATAAAATAACAATCAAGGTCTATTACTAGATTTTAACATTTTCCATTTATGGTAAAATCCAATTAAAATCTATTACCCTATTTTCCCCTAATTTGGGTCTTAAACTAAATATACTATCTTGAATTGTTGATAAATAGAGTGCTATACTCAAAAGTCTATTCACATCTATATTTTGCTTTGTTTACCTATGAAAGGATTTTATACTTTTTTGAGTTTCACAAGTGTTAAATAAATCAAGTCAACATCCAATCATATAACAAACAAACTTTTACATAGTTTAAATA